>BGPR01001146.1:13787-27076 GCA_013235015.1 Araneus ventricosus | reverse complement strand
TTCGTGTGTGTGTGTGTGGTCATACTTGCAGAAATAAATTTTTGTTTTAATTCCTCGTATTTCCGCTCCCGTGAAATCCGGGTTTCTTCCTAAAAACGAAAACATCGTCATGCTGTCAATTTTCGGCAAATTGTCCGGCTGTCCTTTGGTAAATCCAGGTATTACGGGCATTATTCGTAAAAATGAATAAACATTTAGAAATAAATCAACAGTGAGAATGAGAGGATGAATGAGATTATAAAGATCGGAGTTGAAATAAATTTGGATGTCAATAAATAGAATGCGAACGCCGCTAGCCAAACGTAAACATTACAGCGTAGTGAGTAATGACGTCAAACCAATCACGTAGCGTTTTGAGGTCACGCGCTTTTGCCGTACTTTTCGGTAATTTAAAACTTAAATTTTAATTAATTAAGTCCATTTTATGGGTTCTAATTATCGTTTTCGAACATTTTGACGATCAATCTGTTGATAAAACACAGAAATTAGCATTTTCCTCACGGGTGCAAGTTCCTCATTCCACTCTGTTGTCCGTTGCCTGCTGAGATGAAAAGTGTTGGAATAAGATGCCACAGTTCCGACTGGGCAAATGAATCTGCAAAATATGCTGCAAATCTTTTAGGGCAGTGAATGCTTTTCTTGTTGAGTGATCTACTACTACTACAAAAATGCGATGTTTTGCATTGCGTTTTTGATCGTAAAAGATGTTTGAAAGCCTACATATTATCCTTTCTGTCACTTTTGTAAATCAGTTTTTTTCTTCGCCTTTGTTGTTGCTGTTATATTTGTGTTAAATTTCATCGAGTATCAGTATTTTGAACTAAGTAAGAAGCCACGAAACATCACAAGTGCGTCATTAATAATTGTAATTACATTAGTATCAAAAGATATCTTACTTGACCGCAGGCCAAACCCATTCCTCGTTCACCCATCCCCTGAGGACAAGACAGATTCAGTTCCAAAGCATCTGCGCCGGCTTCCTGTGGATGAAATACCGTGTTGTCCACATTTATTAATTCACTTGCACGTTCATGTTCATTTTAAACAATTATATATATATTGATATCTGACGAATCTTTAAATTTGAAGGCAGTGAATTGAAACGCGAGAAGTTTTCAACTTCATACTCACTTCCGCTAGCTTCGCTAAATTCGTCCAGTCCTGCTCATCAAAGGCGCACATAATGCTAGCTATGATAATCTGAAAGAAGCAATAAATATTGCCGTTAGAACATTATGCCAAAGCAAATTTCGGTTACAAATAGAAATAACTTCTTAGTGGCGCATTATAGTTGCTTACAACAAATTTTAAATTTAAGTTCCCTCCGTGACCTGAATTTATCCCATAAATAGATTTTCAATCTCTCGTCGTTACCTCCACAGAAAATTTATCCCTCTTCGTAAACATTAGAATCCCAATGTAGAGTACCTTTGAAAAAGTTCTTCGTTCGGATTCTTCTTCCTTTGTTTTTCAACTTTATTTCTTCAATTTTTATTGTGTTTTGATATATATTACAGTTTGATTTTTGTCCTTTGATGTCTTCATATTCTGTTAGTTAATACTGTATTTTTGTCAATGCAATCTTGCTGCTGCGTTTGCGCGCAACCGAATGTGAACCGAATGTGTTAAATTTAAGAAAATATATCTCAGTTGTTGCTTACGTGATCTGGGAAGTCCTTCTTCAGCTCCGTTATGCTGCGTAACCAATATGCCAGAGTCTTCTCGCTTATGAGTTCGATGTTGAGAAAAGAGCCTTGACCGGGTCCGTAGACATGACCAGACGTCGTTCCGCGAACGATTCTCGGAGACACATTCGTCACAATATCCTGTGAAAAAAATTACACAAATAACTCATCAGCTCATTGGACGGTTAAAGTGTTAAACTGCTCTCTAACATCCCCAATGTTAAAGCATTCATCGATCGAAAACCGTTTCCTTTTTAGCACGTGTGTATAGGATAAAGATTCAAAATTCTGCCTGGCTGTATGAAATTCAGTACTTCCTTCCAAAAAGTATCGACAACAATAACATTTAGATTTACAAAATACTACCGGGCAGTGACGAATACAGCGGGGGTGCCATGGGGCTACAGCCCCCACCCCCAAACTAAATCAGAATTCTTGATTTTCTTTTTTAAATCACTACACCTGTTTGTATTTAATCTCCTTTTTTATTTATGAAAAACGTGGCAACATTGCTTTTCTGTAGCGTTGACTCGACCGAAAACATTTTTTGGCTAGTTATTTCATTGTGTTTTTATTAAATTATCGAAAATATTATAGTGTTCTTTGTGAATATAATTGTCAGGTGAGTTAAGTCTGTTGATATTAGTGATTAATGTTTTGCTAAATTCCTTAATTTCCATTATAGAATATTACTGAAATTAACGCTCATTGTAATTGAATACGATTTTATGAGAATTTGTGTCTGTCTCACTCCAGTGAAATTTGGAGACGTCACGACGATACAAAATTTTTATGACCTCAGCCCACCCCAATCAAAATCCTGCATTCGCCACTGCTGCAGGTGGAGTCACAATGAACGCCCTGATTTCGAAGCTTTATTGTGGAACAGGTCGTTGCGGAACTTGTTTGCATGATGTACACTTCAAGAGATAATATGTATTCAGATTTCGAATACAAGCATCGTAGATGTCCACTAAGCACTCCTCCTGCTGCACGGCATCCAGTCAGTAATGCAAACCTTACCTAAAGGGGGGCATTCACTGCTGTTCCATTTGACGATTTTTGGAACATGAGAAGGGAAAACCTATGAAATTTGGAGCAAATGGATTGAAAGTGGTGGAATTCCAAAGAACTCAAAATCCAAAACTCCATCGCCGATTCCAATTTGGGACCTCGATGCGAGGGTAGCTGGAGGACAAAGGATCTGCCTACATTGGGACCTCGCGTCGAGGCTAGAAATGAAACTCGAAATCCCCCGTGTGGGGGAGGAGGAGAAAGTGAGAAAAATTCCGCAACTTTGAATTTGTCTCAAAACAAACTTCGGAACAACCGTGAATGAAAAAATGAAAACGACGTGATATATTAATTCAAGAAATCTTAAGATGTATGCAATGCAGTCTCAAATTTAGTTGTTTTTTTAGGGGTGGAGGGGATTCGGTGACAACGAACTTCTAGATTATTAAAATTCTCAGAAATTTAATTGAGGAATTTTATCGAACAGAAATTTAAATGGAGTTGAACTGCATTCAATCAATATTCGTGCGCAAACTTTCATAATGGTTATTAAAGTGGTTGTAATTATAATAGCCGTCTGGATTTCATGATCCTTGAATTATTTCCCTAAAATAATACAATTGATTGATAACGCAAATAATAAATTGATTATTTGTAACAATATTATATAAAAAATAAATTGCCTATTTATAACAGATTCTTAAAACTCCAAGATCTTATCTTAATCCATATACTTGTAAACTTGCGATCTAATCTCGTAAAGAATTTATAGGACAATACTTGCGCTTGTTTGCATTCCTACTTTAACCCTTTCGACCCGACTTTTGCATTGTTAAAATTTAACTATGAAAAGTAGTTTAATTTAATGTTGACATACTAAAAGAAGTGCACTACGAGTTTAAAGTTTTTCACTTTTCCCGTTTACTAGAAATTTCTTTGTACAATATGTCTCAATCCTACAATCGAGTGGGATTGTTCCAGTAAAACATCTGTAAAACTCTCTTTCCTGCCATAACCATTGCCATATCAGGGAAACAACTTTACAGCTAATCTTGTAGCACTGATGGGTCCCACTGCTAAATACGATTGGGACATTATTTCTCATAGAAAGAATTTATTCAAAATTTATAATATCTTATATTTAAAGGGCTAAATTATTATTTCATTAGAACAATAAGAACTATTTTGTTGGACGAAACTTCAATTTCTGTTCTTCACATTTGCATAATCAATTTATCTGCTTTTGGTGAAGAAGAGGATTTGAACCTCGGTTCTCGATTCGTTGTGAAGTCATTCCAAAGATTGGAATGTTTAGTTATTTCATAAGTATATATAGTAGAATTGGAGTGATGTCTTATTATGATGAGTTATCACGATGATTATGTATGCATTATTATTATGATATGTTTTCTTTATGAACTCGAGTTGAGTTCATTTATCAGTTTTAAATGTTTTTAATAAAATTAATTAGTCTTCTTGAAATCGTGGCTCCTTGTTATATCATCGTAAGAAACTGCTGGCATAAATATAGTTGTACTTATTGTAAAATTAAAAACCAGCGGGAGTGGCCTCCCCGAAACTTTCTCGCATACGAAAAGTAATGTAGGGTGGGTAAACACCCAGTGGGTAGGTAAATATTATTGGGGTATTTACCCAAGGCCTGGTTATTTTGAGAAAAAAATTATGAATGGTGATTTACAATGAAACATATCAAATTCATGAATTCCTGAAACTTAATATTTTGCAAAAAAGAATTGAGTATGTTCTCAATTTTTACGCGCGCTGAGGAACTAGAACTTGATTTAACGTTTTTGACTACGAAATCTTACTGCTGATATCACGCTAGATTCACCATACCTTCCATCTCGAGAATGCCAGAACGACCTTTGATTCAGGGGTTGCCATAATTTCCGAAGTGCGGCTCACTGCAATTTCCTGCGTAGACTGCCAAGGTCAAACGCCAACCATACTAACTTTAGTAAAATAAGCGAAACGCTCGCCAACACACAGTGGCAATGTGCATTTTGAACTAAATATGCAATTTGTACACCTGATTGTTAACCGATTTGAACGAAATTTGGGCACAGATATATAATTAATGTTAGCATCCGAGATATCAAGTTTTATTTATCTAAGCCAAAGGTCTTATGAGATACAAGTATACGATTATACAGACCGACAGACAGTCAACCCTTTGACGGATTTGGCCCAAAATTTTATACGGACCTACATGCATGACGATAAAACCGTATACCAATTGTATCCATCTAGCTATTCAAGTTTTTGAGTTATAGCGTTCGCATGACCGCGGACATACAGACAGACAGACTTCCCGTGGACGGATTTTGTCCAAAATTTGATAGAAACATACAAATTATGTTTAAAGACCACATACCAAATTTCATTTCCGTAGCTCTAATAGTTTTTGAGTTATCGTGTTCACAGACAGACGTGATTCCAAAATTGTGTTTTTCGGACTCGGGGAGGTCTAAAACGTGGAGATTCGTCAAAATCTGGAGTTCGAATTTTTTGACGATTGCAATACTTTCTCTTTGTATACTTCGTAGACGAGAAAGTAAAAAGACAATTGAGTGTTCCATTTGCAATCTGAGAGTGTTTCTTTAACCGTAATTTTATTCCCTGACTCCTTAAGAACACTGAAAACATAAAATCCCATGTAAAAGTGGGATTCATTTACTACTAGGAAATGAAGTCTATTCTCCGGGACGTATATGGGCTGAAAGGGTTAAAATAGTTTTTAGGAAAGATCTGACGTAAATAGGCTCAATTATAAATTAGGGAAACACTTCAAAAATCGGTATTTCAAGGTATATTTATTTTTACAAAATATTGCAGGAGAAATTCGAATGCTGCAATTTATCAAAATTAAGTAGTGCATTCCAAGAAGTCTGTTGAGCAACGAATTGGAGTTTGCTCAAACTACGTCACAATAAGAAGCTTAAAAAATCATACTTGAATACAATTTATAGTAGAGAACTTCAAAAATTAAGTTAAAAATTATAAAAAATAAACATTAATAAAACTTTAATATAAAACACAAAAAAGCAAATTAGAACGAAAAATACATCCTATTTTCAGATGTTGGACAAAATTCAGGCCACATAAAGGAATAATTTTTGATTAATGGTCATTCCTTTATTCAGAAAATTTTTGTCCTGTTTTAGAGCTACAATGGCGTGTGTCTCTGAGGAAGAATCGCCATTTTGGTTCTTTTCCAATTTTCTTCCATTTTGCTTTCATTCTAATTGTATTTTTCGTTCTAATTTGCTTTTTTGTGTTTTATATTAAGGTTTTATTAATGTTTATTTTTTATAATTTTTAACTTAATTTTTGAGGTTCTAATTTTGTTTTCGTGTATTCTATCAGAAGCAGCTGCATATGCGCCTTTCTGTATAATGCAAAAGAATTTTAATTAATTTTAATTCAATTTCTATTAATATTTAATTTAATTTTCGTTAAATTTTATCAATTATAACTGTTATAGTAGAGAACACGGAATAGTGTTTTATTCACCAGATTCCATAATAGCACCAATTTATTTTGTTAACATAAGAAAAAAATGAATTAAAATTCTCAAAAATTTCTTTTCACAACTAAAGATATACTGTTGTATCTCCTTAGTTTTCTCAAATAATAATTCGCATTGTCCATTATAAATTAATTCCATCTCCAAAAGATCAAGGGGTCTATTCTGGTACCCCCGGTTGGGTTGGGGGATGTCACTTTTCCCGTTGTTAACGTGCGGAAAAAGTGACGTCTCCCAACCCAATCGGGGGTACCAGAATAGACCCGTAAGAATTTTGTAGCTCAGAATCTGTTTCTCGCCTACCTTTTCCAGTGAGAATGTTTTGGTGAGAGCGAAACCCCATCCGGCTTCGAACGCCCGCCTTATCATAGGGCTGCTCGTGGTGGGCGTGGCACTGGCCAAGCCGAAAGGATTTTTGAATTTCAAACCACAGAGCTCCACACTCAGATCGACGAGATCCACAGGTGTGATGAACGGGGGGAGAGATGGCGTTTCAGGAACCTTTACGTTGTGCGAAGACTGAAAAAGATAGAAATAAAAATAATCAATAGGAATTGGATGTACGAGGCATGTCCGAAAAGTAAGTACCGTTTTGGAAAAACTCGCATAAAAAATGTTTTTTCAAAACAAAATTTATTTGTACATGAAACAGCATTTCGTAAACTATTTTTCTACATAGTTACAACCATTTTTCAGACATTTGACACAGCGAGAAACCAACTTGTATATACCCTCTTCAAAGAAAGATGCCGCCAGTGAAGACAGCCACTGTTTTCTGCGTCGCCATCGCTGTCAAAGCGCCTACCTCTAAAATCACGCTTCAAGTTCAAGAACAAACCCAAGTTTCATCACCGGTCACAATTTTGTTTAGGAATACATTGCCCTCTTCACTGTATCGGGTACGAAATTTCAAAGCACTGCCAAGTCACTTCGTTTTCTGGACATAAGTTAGCATTTTCGGAACCCAACGGAACACAATTTGCGATAATTTAAGCGATTTGTGACAATCTCATGAAAAACAGATTTTTGAAATTTGTGGAAACTCATCGAAAAGCATTCTTATTGTGAACCGCATATTTTCACGAATTTTCTCATTCACTTTTGCAACCAAACCATCATTGACAACAGAAGGTCGCCCACTCCGTGCTTCGTCATGAACATTGGTGCGTCCATCATTAAATTGTCGAACCCACTTTCTAACCATTCCATCAGTCATTACGTTTCCACCATAAATCTCTACAAGTTGACGATGAATTTCAGCTGGCTTAACTTTCTTTGAGTTCAAAAACTGTATTACAGAACGCACTTCACAGTCGGCGGGATCGGCAATCGTCTTAAACATTTTGAACGCTCACTAACACATGTAAACACAACACAATCCGGCTGTAATTGCGTCAGTGGATAGACAATGAACCAGAGACACGTGTGCTCATGCGCGGAACTGTGACACTATCGCTGCGGTGGCGGTAGAACGAAACGGTACTAACTTTCCGGACACGCCTCGTATAAAAATATATCAACTGTCTTTAAGCTTGAAGTTTTGCTTTCTTGCAGCAGTGCACTAATTTTTTCTATTGTATCTCTACTAATAATAAAGGAGAATGTGTGTGTGTCTGTCTGTGTATTGGCGTTCTACAGGGCATGAAACGCAATGTTTATAGATGAAGATTCACTACATTTGGCAGGCTGGCAGCAGCGATTGAAAGCCCAAAGCGAAATATGAACTGCTGGCTTAGCGACGTTTGCAATTCCACCGGATGACATTAGCAGCAGTGCCTGTGCAATAATTGGCGCCCACTTCTGACAACTCGTAAGATTCTACTTTGGTATTAATTCAGTCGAATCATATAACGTAGATATATGTTATTAATTTTTTAATGTAAAAGTTATTCAAAGTGTGGACACACTGAAGATTACACTTTTTGGAAACCAGTCTCTAGGCTTACGGTGCGTAGTATTTTGCAAAGTAAGAAAAATTACGTTGCTCATTCATTTAATTTATCGATTCCAGTCATTACAGAGGATAAAGAGGAGACAAAAAACAAAAGAAAACATTTTAATTATAATTTGGGCTTATTAATAAGCGTAAGAAAATTTTATGTCATCTTCAAGATTTTTTCTCGGAATTATTATAATTAATCGTTCTACGCAAGAATTTTCTATAAATGTATTGTTAGGCCTTTTTTCGAGTGTAGTGAAGAGATTGACATTCGATCACTCCAAGCAAGCCACCGGGTAAATATCCAGGACTTTTAGATATTTGTTTAGTTCATACAGTCTTAGAGTGGCGAGCAAATCTACACGATGAAAAATACAGTTGGTAAAAAATTTCATGAAGCAGTCTGGTGGAAATTCCAGTCTCTGTGACGATGCGAGGAGGTCAAGTAGTACATAGGAGGTCAAGTAGTGTGCTACATCGGAGGAAAATAAATGGATTTTATCACAGGGGCGTACAACACCACCCCAACGGCGGCTCTCCAGGTCATCGAAGGTCTGATGCCTCTTCACATTAAAGCCAAAATGCAATCAACACTGGTAAGGGTAGGCCGCCTGGGTAGACATTGCGATTACGAAGGTACCCATTTTGACCATGAAAGCTACGAGCAGCCATCACCACCATCAACAATACACCCAGCACTTTTTAGCCTGGAAGATAGAATCACACATGGGGGACAAGTTCCTTCCAATAGAACGCCAACTGAAGTGTACACAGATGGCTCAAAGATAAACGATCAAACGGGCAGCGCTTTCTGTGTCATTGCAAATGAAGCTATCACTAAAACCTGGAAGGCCAAGCTGAGCCCAGCCAACACTGTGTTCCAAGCAGAAATGCTAGCCCTCAAAGCAGCCATCGAGTGGGCCAACACTGCAAACGAAGATGTCAACATCTGGAGCGACAGCGAGTCTAGCCTCCAAGCTCTTAAATCCTTTAATGTAAAGAGCAAAATCACTCAAGAGGCACAAATGACCCTTCTGGAAAATGCCAGAATCAGGCTCGGCTGGGTTAAAGCACACACAGGCATAAAAGGCAATGAAATAGCAGATACCCTTGCGAAGGAGGCAACCACGGATGGAATTCCAGCCAGCCTTCCATTCCCAAAAAGTTTCCTAAAGAAACAACTTCTACAGCTCTCACTCTCGCGTTGGCAAGCTGAGTGGGACAATGGTGAGACGGGCAGATCGGTCTACAGCATTATACCGAAAATATCTAACAAACAGCTGCACTGGTCCAGAGAATGCATCCAATTCGCCACTGGCCATGGGCCCTTCCCCAGCTACCTCAAGAGATTCGGTCTCCACTCTACAGACTACTGCGGATGTGGGGAAATAGGAAATCCCCTTCACTATGCAACGAGATGTCCACTCACTTTATCTTATCACCACAAGGAACCAAGCCCACAATTCATAGTCCATTGGTGGAAGAGCGCCCTATCCAGAAAACTCTCAAGACGAAATATAGATAACTTAATCACATTCTTGGCGACTAACGAAGACCTAATTAAAAGTCAAAATACAACACCGTCACATACTCCTGCCTAGAAATAGATACTCCCAAAGATTCACCTCCAAGAACCAGAAGTCCGAAGAATTCCCAGTTGAGCAGCAGAGCACACTAACTTAAAAACATCAACCAGCCACCACCAATTCTTCCGTAATTCATTCGAAAAATTCACCCTTCACATCACCGCCAACCCTTGAGTAACAATTCCAGCGATCCCTCAGTATAAATATCAAGAGAGAACAAAAACCAGTCCCACGATTTTTAGGATGGTCGCGACAATTTTCATCATATAACCGGTTGTGTTACATTATTCAATTCTTCTTCTTCGTCGCATCGAACAACACTAACAGCCCCGAATCATGAAGCTCCAACTGTATGAAAAAATGTAACTAAATGAAACATTCAACCCTTTCACTGCACTCAAATTTGATAACTCCCCTTGTAAATTTCTATTATAATACTCGGATTGTAATCCTCACTGTGTTTTTTATTCTTCTTTGTTCATGTAATTATGTTCCCTTTCAAGTGTATTTATATTCTAATGTTGTAATTTTTTTTTTTAATTTTTTTTTTTTTTTTTTTTTTTGCTGTAAGTTTCACACATACTCATCCAACCGACAGGGTGCCGTTTAGGCGCCGAGTTCGGGGGTATGCTGTGGTGTTATGTATGGTTGATCAGAGACAAAGTTGTTTTGAACCCGATCGTCTTGCACTGCGAGAATTTAATAGGAACCATTGAGGAAACTACAGGTGTATTCAAGTACTTTTGGGATTCAGATTTATTTGAGAAATTAATTTAGATTATTAGAAGAAAATTCAGTTGATTTGTTAATTAATTTGATTAATTAAAAATTAGTTAGTAAATCAAGACGCTTCGTTATGTTTTGAGATAAGAAATTGGAACATCTAGGTCTTTTTTCCATCGAAAAATACGGCGAGAGCTTACTTCAACTTTCTTTTCAGGGTTAGTGCAGGGATCGAATTACAGAATTTTTGCTATTTAAGTCCGTAATTGAGTCAAAGTAACGATTAAGTTTAAATACAAAGATCACCTGGACACGCTTCAATGTCTCGCATATCCTTTACCATCTTAAATAGATTGAAGTAATAAAAAATATCCCAAATAGGTGGGGATTAATTAGGAGGTCACATAAAATGAGTAGGTCAAGGGATTAGTTTTATTGTTAGAGCCACATTTTGGGATTCAAGGATGAAGACTGTGTGTCCGGCGTATGCTCCAGAACTGAGTTCCTAGCTTGTGCCGGGTTAACTTTTAACACTCTTCATCCTAGAATCCCAAAATGTGGCTCTAACAATAAAACTAATCCCTTGACCTACTCATTTTATGTGACCTCCTAATTAATCCCCACCTATTTGGGATATTTTTTATTACTTCAATCTATTTAAGATGGTAAAGGATATGCGAGACATTGAAGCGTGTCCAGGTGATCAAAGTGGTGTTCCTTAAACATCGATAGACTATCGATACTATCGAAGCCAAGTATACCCGACGATGCCCAAGTATACCTATCGACTGAAACAATAGATAGTATTGATAGTTTCAAAACTATCGTTAGTATCGATAGTTTTCTCCCGGGCAATACTATCAATAGGCTCATTTTCAGTCGATAGTTTTAAAACTATCGATAGTTTCTAAACTATAGACTGGAAGAACACCTATCGATAGTATCGCCGGGGAGAAAACTATCGATAGTATCAATAGTTTCGAAACTATCGATAGTTCAGCCGATATTGACTGCACTATCGATAGTTGAACTATCGATGTTTAAGGAACTCTAGATCAAAGTGTTTATTAATATTTTTTGTGATTTCTGAAGTCATTGAGATACAGTTAGAGTTTGGAATAGCTTTGGACTTTGGACATTTAAAAATGTGAATCTGATGTTAAGCCTTTCCACGGCCTTAGAAAGGGTTAATGGATTTTACTTGCATGATATATCTTCTTCACTCCTACGTAATATTTTTAATATGCCTAGCTTATCCTCCAGACGAGATATTTCTTGCGTTCTTTTCTTTTACAAAGTTATTAATGGTTCAATTGATTGTAATGATATAATGAGCTCAATAGATTTCGCTGTGCCCGCCAGATTTTTAAGAAACCAGAGTTCCTTCCCAAATTTAGATTCAAAATTTAATTATATTAACAAGTTCTCGTTATATAGGTTTTATAAAATTTTTAACACGTTCTCTGATGAACTTGACATTTTTAATATGTCTCTCGGTGCTTTTAAGTCGAAATGTTTGCATCTTTTAAATACGTGATATGTTTTATTTTGCCTTTCTACAACATTTTAGATTTTTATGCTATTTGATTTTCCGTGTTCTTAAGTATTCGAACAGTTTTTTGGCGCCGTGTTTGATTTATTTTTATCTTAAGTGTTGCATTTTTTTTTATCTCAAGTGTGTATTCACGTTTTTAAACTTTTAAACTCCTGGTGTGTTTTTTATTCGACTCGGTGTTTGCGTGTTCCGACTTTTTGACCCTTGCTTTTTGGAAATGAACTTTTAAAAAAAATACGGCTTTTGGTGTCATATTGTGTCTTAAAGTTTTGTGATTATGTGTTTTCGTTTTCAATTATATATACGTTTGCATAAGTTTTATGATTTTATGTATTCTCTGTGGTCTACTTTTTGCTTTCTAAGGCATATATTTTTATATTTTTTATTTACTCATTGTGACTTTTGTTCTTTGTGTGTTTGTCAGCACTCTGTAAATGGAGTTTTCTCTGTAGTGTGCTTTTCTTTAAATAAATAAATAAATACACCTCGCTCGAAAAATTGTTCTCAAGTTTGATTTCATTACATTCCAAGCAACAAACTGAAAGATGCAGTACCTGGATGTAGCTGTGGATGAACCAGGCAGCTGTTTTCCCGTCGTTCGTGGCTTCGACGGTGGTTTCTGAAATCCCTGCCAAGTCTCCTCCGCAGAAGACCCACGGTTCCGAAGTCTGCATGTTGTGAAGATTCACTTTCGGAAGGCCGTCGCTCGTCAACTCCAGAGGCGACAAGGCCCTTATGACTGTTGGGAACGACGAAACATCGTGTGAACTCTTGTCTTTATGTTTAGTTTATGGTTTTAAGTATGCAGTGATAATGAGCAATCCATTACTAAACAGAACGATAATAATTTGTCTCAATTATGCAATGGCAACGAACTCAAAATTCATATTTTAAGGTAAGGTTACACTTTTCCATGCCTCTCACTGCTGTTTGATCCAGTCTTTCGACGTACATTTTAGGGATAATATACATATTAAAAAATACTTAAAGAATGGAATCTGGAAATATCAATGTATTTATTAACTCTTGTTAAATCTAAAAAATAATCAAATAAAATATTAACTGAAATATTTACAAAAATTGTTCATCAAAAATAGTAAAAGCGCGGAAGGTTTCGGAATCCGAGAACACACTAAACTTTTCAAACTTTATTGCAAAATGGGAGGAACTCTAGAGAAAAAACGCTGTTTTCCAAACGATTGCTTTACGGGTCTATTCTGGTACCCCGGGTTGGGTTGGG
>BGPR01001146.1:0-13387 GCA_013235015.1 Araneus ventricosus | reverse complement strand
CTTGGCGACTTGGCTCGCGTTTGGTTCACAATTGGCGACATTTGCGCCCGGCTAACGGAAAAGTACCAAATTTTCAATTGCCTGCATACTTTAATCAGAAAGCGTAGTTGCTGTCACTACCCTTTTCGGCACATTAATTAATTAGAATTAATGGATATTTACTTCTCCATTAATAAATTCGGAAAAACGACTGCACCAAAATGTGAGCTTCCGTTACCTCTTTCTTCCTGCAGCGTCGATCCGAAAGCCGATATGATGAAATTTGCCTTGAGGGTTATCCTCTGCTCTTCGTCCGTCGCCCAGTTGCCTCTCTCGTCCTCCTCGTTCCGACAGAACTCCATGCCCTGGATCCTGCCGTCCACGTCCCGGATCACTCGCTTGGGAGACAGGAACGGCAGGAACTCGCACTTTTCCTCTCTTGCCAATTCCACCTGCGCAGGAAAGGGATCAGAAAAGTACGCGATTGAAAAGAAATTTCATAGCATGTTGTAACTAGGGATGTATAATCCACGATTGTTTGAGTGACAAATAGTTTTGCTATTGCTATTTTTAAATATATATTCCAAATAACTGTTATTTCAATCACACTTTTAATTTTCAAAAAGTCTTATTAACTATAAGTAAAGTGTTCTAAAAAATTCAAATAAAAAAACTGTTATTACTTCTACTTATTATTTAATACTTTCTATTAAGTTTTGATGTTTAGTTCGCTGTATTGTCAACAGATGGCGCCAGCAAAAATACTTGTAGAAAGATATGTTGGAACTTCAGTTCACGGGTCACAATCGCAATCAATATTAATCAACCACAGAAGCCATCCTACGATATCACAGTCGCAGTTTTCATTGTGATCACAGTATGCCATCTTTACCGCGACTATTCTTTTTTTTATGCAATTACCGCGATTCTGTCAATCAAAGAGAAAAACGAATACTTGCTCCTTTGAGTTCCCGACGAAGCTTTGAATCACAAAAGCAACGTTATCATTCGAAAACGCATATCACAACAGGAGGGATGATTCACAGAAACACGTCTTAAACCGCGATGAGGGGGCAGTGCGAAATGTGATATAACACCAGACGAGTTGGGGTATGGTTATCTGCGTGGTGAAGCGTGACCTGCTTATCTGGAAGGTCACCGGGGAAGACTCTATTTCCCCAGGGTGGGTTGTAGTGATGACCCCCTGTGTGGAGAAGGTAGTTCATGCTTTTGATGGCACCATCTATTGACAGTATATAGAACTAAAAATAAAATCTCCCAAAATTAAATTAAGAAAAGAAATTCAAATAAGAAAAGCGCTTTGCGTACATTTTATAAATGACTGTATCACCCCTTTTTGACAGTAGTATTCATCACTGGTATTTGTGATTTTTTAATATTGCGTAGAAAATAACAGTTCGTTAAATATTCGTCATCCCTAGCTGTAA
Source organism: Araneus ventricosus (assembly GCA_013235015.1). Taxonomy (NCBI): domain Eukaryota; kingdom Metazoa; phylum Arthropoda; class Arachnida; order Araneae; family Araneidae; genus Araneus; species Araneus ventricosus. The sequence continues at coordinate 11,960 of BGPR01001146.1, read as the reverse complement.
CATTCAGATTGCTGAGTTTACCACTAGAGCTGTTGCACTATACCCGAGTCGGCTTACGTGCTGAAACTAAATTCCTCCGTTCGAGTCTGTTCTTCCTCTCCAGGGGGAAAAAAGTGAAAAGAGAACTTTGACGCCAAGCCGCCAATGAGTTTTGAGCGTGGGTGTTTTGACCGGAGGCCGCTGTAATGACAGCGAGAGATCAAAAACTGAATCGGCTGCTATATGGAATGTTTTGTTATCTTTCGCTTGTAAATTAATGTACATAGCTGTATATAACTGTAAAGTTTCTTCTAATTAAATTATTTGGTACTTTTCCGTTAGCCGGGCTCAAATGTCGCCAATTGTGAACAGCGAAGTCGCCAAGAAGCGAAGCGATTTTCCGTTAGCCGGGCGCAAATGTTGCCAACTGTGAACAGCCAAGTCGCCAAGAAGCGAAGCGATTTCCGTTAGCCGGGCGCAAATGTCTCCAATTGTGAACCAAACGCGAGCCAAGTCGCCAAGAGAATGGTTGTAAGAAATTTGGTGGAATTCTACATTATTTGGCGATTTTTCGCTTGCGCCCGGCTAACGGAAAAATACCAATTATTTTTAATGAAGCAATAGTCTGTCGTCGTTACAATGCACTTTTTTAAAAATCAAGACCGGTGCACGAGTACCTGACGCCACTAGACAAAGAAAGATTTGAGTGTCCTTTACCAACACGTACTTACATGCACGCATGCTTAATCAAACATATCATACCCAAATATAAACAAATTCGATATTAAAAAATTTATTTTTTTAAATTAAGGAAATATTTAAATTGAACAAAAAGTAAAAACAATTTTAGCAGTATTAATTAACTTGTATTTTAAGCATTAATAATTAACATAAAACGACCGGTGGTTGTACGATGAAAGCAGTCCAACAAGCTGGATAATGGAAAATGACGCTTTATTCCATGAATATTCCAGAAAAACACGGAGCACAGGTGACAAGATAAAAAAGACAGCACTTGTACAAATTTAGCAATACAGGCTGTTAGCAAATCACTAATAACAACTGAAACAGTACAAACAGTAGCACTCAGCGTCTATCAGCTGCCCAACTCGCATTGGGAAGACTCGCACACGCAAAGAGATCATTCCTCGTTTGAGAAGCTCGGTATTCATAGCTTTTCCGACAGGGTGTGACGTCACTTGGAATATTCTGGAAAGATCTCCAAAACTCGGTTCCTATTAGAGATAGGGCCATAATTCTTGCATTTTCGAGAACTTTCATTTTGTCACCAAGGTCGGTGATAAATGGCTTCCATTCCATTACGAATCTCTGAAAATCCCTCTTTCCTACCATAAGACTAACATGGCAGGAAAACAAAATTACAGATTAGTAACAATACTTAAGAACGCATTTACGGTTACAGTTAAATACATGTTGCAATCCAATATTTATTATGAGGGGCGGAAATCCAACAAACAAATGACAGTTTCGTTGTCGTGATGTTCCTAAGCTCACCTAATGATTAAATCAGCCCTATCAATGGCTTGACTTGTTCTAGTGAAACTTTTACCTTCTTTCTAAGTTTTTGTATTTTTGGCCATACTGGTTGATTAATAACGGCCATTGCAAGGTTTACTTCAATGTCAGCACTTTTTATTCACCGGTGTTGAAGCAGCTGAGAAAGTTTTCCTAGGATTTTCTTTTTTATTGTTATTAAAATTCTTAAGAGTTCAGAAACATTTTCCTCGCCTTTTCATATTCAATAATTTTGTAAAAGATCTGGAAAGACTTATGATTTCATAAAAATGCATCCTAATGAAAATGATTTCATAAAAATGCATCCTAATGAAAATGATTTCATAAAAATGCATCCTAATGAAAATGATTTCATAAAAATGCATCCTAATGAAAATGATTTCATAAAAATGCATCCTAAAGAATGGTTTCATAAAAATGCAGTGGAATCTTACTTCTTCGGGAACAGCTCTTATGTTCGTCACTCCTCTTCTAAAGACGACGAAAACTTTCCTGGCACCGCACCTGATAGCAGAGGTGGCGCAGTCGAATGCCGTGTCTCCGGCGCCCAGAACAATCACATTCCCGAGCAGCTTTGGCAGTTGTTGCTTACAGGGACACATGCCTAGGTAGCAAAGAAATTTTAGTACTGAAAAAAATGCAGTAGAACCCCGGGAATCCGAACTAATTGGGGCTGGCCTTTGTTCGGATTCAAGGGAATTCGGATTATCCGGGAAATTCGATAAAATACTCTTCATATACCAGATGCAATAGTATTGACTCTGATACTTGATATACCAAATGCAGTAGTATTGACTCTGACACTTGATATACCAAATGCAATAGTATTGACTTTGATACTTGATATACCAAATGCAATAGTATTTGCTCTGATACTTGATATACCATGCAGTAGAGTGCTGACTCTGGGTGCTCTGTGAAGGCGTATGGACATAGCTGGCGGCGATTCGCAAGGTAGAGTGGCAAACAAGTTGAGGATAAAAAGAAGATATCTGAGTCTATTTCTATTACTGAAGGTGCTGTATTCATTCTTAAAGACCACTTCAAATATTGTTCGTTTTAATATTCCGAGACTAGCACTTTTGGACGATTTTAGACCGGAAAGGGGTGTCAGGCAATGAGTCACATGAGCGCATTTCCGGAGTTCTTTGTTAGATCGCGTTAAGTAAAATGTAAACATCTCCTCCTCCATTCTTCACTTTTCCCCTATTTTGATGAAAAGAACTCCGACTGGCACATGCGCAAAAGCACAGAGGGCTTCGGAATCCGAGAACATACTTCTTTTAAGTTAGGAATAAGCATTCGCTTTATTTCTGATTCGTAATTGCTCTTTTTCCTTCATTTTTCAGCAAAAGTTTTTCATAAAATTGAAAAAAGGTGTTAGGATTATCCGAAATTTCGGATATCTAGGGTTCGGATTCCCGGGATTCTACTGTACTGAATTAAAATAAAACCATCTAAAACTTCTATAAAAGGTGATTCTAAACTGCCTGGCGCAAAATTAAAGGCAGGTGGGGAGGAGGGAAATATTATTATTATTAATACCCTCCCCAACCCAACCTACCCGGAAGGGTATAAGGCCTGGGAGGAGGGAAATAAATAGATTTAACGCATAACGAAACGCGTGGCCGGAAATGGTACGTTGAGGTGGTAGAGGGAAGTGGCGTAGCTAGGGTCAATAGCGCCCGAGTTATAGCATTTTTTCGCCCTCAGTCGTCATTAGTGGCTTAGTAATGGTAAATGATACCCGGGCTATGGTATTTTTTTACCTTTCAATCATATTTGACTTTAAAAAGGGACATAGACGCTCATGTATTGCCTCCATGGGCACAGGACATCTATACCCCCTTATTATTAGTTTTTTTATTAGCACACATGCCGGTCCGGCCTACCCGCAAGGGTGTAAGGCCCTGAGCGGGCCGGCAGGGAAAAAACAATCCGTGAAACTCTCCAAACGACAAAAGGATCAATACAAACTCCAAAGTTAAAATCCTTTCTCCGAAGTAAAAACCAACACCAAAAACCGAACAGAAACAACAAACTGAAGGACAATCAGCTCTGGGTCAGCCGGTCGCAAATGTCATTACTGATTTTATAAGCTTGAATAAGTTTGGATTGGGCCTGGCCATTATATCTTAAATTTTTAAACCAGCTTTTTCCGGTTAGATACATTAATAATAATAATAATAATAATAACTAATCTATATCCCCTGAACCACTCCTCTCTATGTCACTGGTAGTTGCTGATGATGAAGCAGTCACTGATGCGCATCCGCAATTCTCGCCCTTCAGCATATGACTGAGTGGTACACAACTACAAAGAAGGTTCTTCCATTCTACGGCCGCACATACGACATCCCTCTAATAGTTTTCTTGCTTGCGTCACACATAAAATGTATGTCAGTGAAATCCGTGTTCGTGTAGTGATGCATAGTGCTATTAATCCGTACTGGAAATGACGATTTACGCTAGTGGAAATCAAGAGTGGAGATTGATGACAGCGCCCTCTACCACTTCAACATGCCATTCGTGTACTTACCTTCCATTGCAAAAATTTACTAATTTCTGTCCCCTCTACCTGCCTTTAAATTTCCCTGTACAAATATTTTTCAATCACCTTGTCTAAAGTCAAAACTTAATCTAAGAAAGAATTTTTGGAAAAAAAAGACGTACCTGGTTTGCTAGCTTTCGCCACAGCAGGTAGAAACGTTTTCGATGTATAAAAGCCATTCTCTGGTGTCAAATCAGCAAAAATTGGAATGACTTTTGGTTCTGGCAAGCCTAAGTGACACAATTAATTATCATTATGGTGTTTTAGGAGAGCTTACTTATAGCGATAAAATGTAAGTAGTCATTTTATCCCTTTTTCTCCCAAGTATATCAACTGTGAACTACCTGCTTATGTATCTCATTATATCCAAATTAACAATATACAAAGGAGATACAAAACAATTTACAAAAATACAAAGGAGAGTCAAGCAACTCTTCTGGAGAATAGTCCGAATTCTTCTACATAGATGGAGCTAGGGGCTTGCTTATAGATGTTATTTGACTTTCTTTGTCTTGAGCGTCTGTTTTGAAAGAGGGTGACTTTTTGCATTTTGGTTTCTGTCTCATTATTGTTTCTGTTTTAAAGGTATCTGTTAAGTTTTTTCTTTTATCCTATTTTCAGATGTTGGACAAAATTCAGGCCACATAAAGGAATAATTTTTGACTAATGGTCATTCCTTTATTCAGAAAATTTTTGTCCTGTTTTAGAACTACAATGGTTTGTGGCCTCTGAGGAAGAATCGCCATTTTAGTTCTCTTCCAATTTTCATCCATTTTGCTTTCAATCTAATTGTATTTTTCTTCCTAATTTTCTTATTTGTGTTTTAATTATTTGATAAGTTCTGTTTGTAAATACGTTTATTTCTGATGATGAAATCACTTGATGCTGCTGCGTTAGCGCACATAAAAGGTGTATTGTTGTCATTTTTATTAATGTTTACTTTTTCTATATTTTTTAACTTAATTTTTGAAGTTCTAATTTTGTTTCCTGTACTCTATCAGAAGCAGCTGCATATGCGCCTTTCTGTATAATGCAAAAGAATTTTAATCAATTTTTAATTTAATTTCTATTAATTCTTAATTTAATTTTCGTTAAATTTTTTCAATTATAACTATTAAAATATAAACAATCGACGTCTGATGTGTCTTTATCGTCTTCATGGGAGTAATCATCAATACCGACAGTCCCGGTCTTACCCCACTTGGAGTACCTGGTTTTACCCCGAGTGCAGAGGTTATAAAAAACGAAATAGGACCGCGCTCAATTATTAGAGTGAATCCTTATTGTATGATAGGGTATAAATCCTTAATAAACGTTTAATAAGCTGTACTAAGTATAGCTTTTATAACTGTAGTGATTATCAAGTAAGGATAGTCTAAAATCAAAGGGACATTAGAGGTTTGACGTCTTAAAACAAATGAACCTTCACAGATGCAGTGAATTGAACAGCTACAGCACGCCACTATGACTGTTCCTTTTTCTTGACCAGTAGAGTGTAATTCAGTATCTGTCTGCTAGATAGGGAAAATAAAAGCGCCAGAATCGAGGGTGCCCGGTTTGACCCCACATATCCGCTGTAGCATCTGATAAACAGAACCAGAGGGTCATCGTCTTTCTCGCATTCTTACACAATATGGCGCGTATTGGGCTTAGCTTCGTCGCACAGTGAAGAGAATCTGGTAGGTATTCTTCCCTTTGACCGATTGGGTCCAAAATTCGATACAGATCTGCAATTTTGTTGCCTACAACACTGATGATCTGTTTTGTTATTTACAGATCATCAATTTTGTTGTCGGATCTACAGTTTTGATGATCCATTTTGTTATCTACAGATCATCAATTTTGTTGTCAGATCTAAAGTATTGTTGCCAATTTAAATCGGATACATTTTTGTGTCCGATTTAAATCAATTATGAAACACGACTGACAGAAGTAGATTTCAACAAGCGATGTAACGAATTAAATCTGAAAGGAATTCCAGAAAAAGTTCGATTTATACAGGGTGTCCTACAACACCACATACAAACTGGGACAGGAGGTAGAGAACATCGTTTGGAATTATAATCGCTTAGGAAAGCATGGTCGGAAATGCCGCCCACAATACAAAGCACAGTGAAAAGTGCTTTATTACCCCCCCCCCCCTTAAAAAGAGTAATAATATTTACAATATTCACAGGAGGTGTTCAAAATTTCGGCCACGAGTTAGATTCACGCATAACATCTACGCCGCATGGATTGCCGAACATTCTCAAAGACACCGGGCTTTTCGCGGGTCGTAGAAGTAGCGATAGTGATTCTTTTCATCTGGTCTACGTCAGAATCTACTGAAATTTCGCATACAATGGCCTTCAAGGCACCACAGAAAAAAAATCAAGAGGAGATAAATCGGGTGATCTGAGGGGCCATGCGACGGCCCAATTTATCTACGTCCAAACAATAGGTATCTTGCCTCTGTACTGTGAAGGATCCATATTCAGATAGGCTCTGATGCACACGAGCGAACATTTGACAATTCGGTAAGCTTCTCGTTGGAAAACTTTCCCGATACAACTCGTACGGCAGCGCATCCATTGGAAATCTTTCCCGATACAACTCGTACGGCAGCGCGTCCATTTCCGTTTGCTGAGCCATACACGAAGTTAATATCGGCCCACTCGGCGTTTGGTTGGTGAAACAATTCATGTTGACAGCACACAGTCGATGTCTGTTTACAATGAGAAATCGACGCGTGCCGACCTTGCGAATTCGCGTACAGCGCCAGTTATCCATGTCCGACCATGCTTTTGGGGCATCATCGCCAGCTGTGTTGTTACAGTCCTACCGCCACGAGTAAAACTCCAGACACCAGACATGCCGATGGCGGTCGTTATAGGAACGAGATATTCCACTACATTTTGTGGGTGAAGGAAAGGGCTTTATTTCATTTGGCGCGGATAGAATCGACGGAAGTCTCATTTCGCTTTGTACTTCTGTCGAAAACGAATTCCTCGCCTAACGAAGTGCGCTGAGTTTGTCAAATGTTGCGGTTGATTTTATACCCGTTTCCCTCCTTTCTTCGACTCGTCTACTGGAGGCAACCCAGTTCAGGGTTTTTCTCATGGTGGTAAGACAGTAGATGTATTTGCATGAGTGTTTACCCCGCCCTTCTTGGTGATGTCATCTCTTAACCAATGGCGAAGAGGCTGCCGCAGTATTTAAAGGCGATGTTCCACCTGATCATTCTCTCCCTTTTTTATTATCATCTGACCGCGCGCGTGGTCATATGAATGTTAGTGGTATCTATACTTATAAAAGGCAAAGTTTGTGTGTGTGTGCGTTCTGCGTGCGATGTCCAGACGAATCTATCGCACTTACAACGTTGAAATTTGGTACACAGGTAGTCGTAATGGTGACTGAATGCACCTCGAAGCCGAAATTTTAGAATTTAATCTAGAAATTTTTTTATTTAATGTTGTGTGTTGTTTTGGGTGATTTTTCGCACTAATTTCTCAATAGCATGGTTTCGGATAACTGAACGACAACAATACCATCGGAAAGAGCGCGCGATTTCCGTTCTAATGAAGTTAGTTTTGAATTTCTAACGTAATTTACTGAATTTTGCGACATTTTTAAAAAATAGTCGGTTTTGGCATCGGAATGTTATTTTTGTTTTTAAATTTGTTGCATCCGACTTTCTAATAACACTATTATTTTCAATTTTTTTCAGCTTATAACTAGAACGGTTCTGTCGGATTTAAAATAAGAACGGTTAAAATATCTTTTCAAGTTTTTTTTTAAATTAATTTTTTTCTGGACAGTTGAGAGTTATTATTCTCGATCGAATTCCTCGCGCGGCATTTCTTCGGAACGTTGCTGACAATTTTGATTAGCGGACGCGCAGGATACGTCATGACCTTCACCTGAATGAATTACTTCGATTATTATTGTCGGATTCAATTTTAATAATCTTGCTGTATAATAATCATTTTTGTAATATTGTTTTGGATTAACGTACTCTGTACTGTAGGCCAAAAAAAAAAATAAGCAGGAAAATCAAATAATGTGTATCTTTTGTTTTGATTTTGTTTTCAAAACTTTTTCATGTCATTGTGGGCGGTTTTTTTTTATTCATTTTGTTAAAGTGCTGATTCCACGGGCAACGCCGTGCGCGTACTGCTAGTAGTTTATATTTTTAACTTAACTGTTGTTCCATTAAGCATGTTATTGTTCTAAATTTGCATTTTTATTCCTGTATTATTGGCGCTGTGTCACCATGAAGTTAACCCTTCTGGTGGAATTAAGTCTAACAACAAATATTATGCGAGGTGTGGCGCTGATTGCATCTGGGACCTCGTGCCACGGCCATCACTCTACATTTAATCAAGCATACCCGGCACCAGCTGCCACATTAGTAACTTCCATACTTTCCTCTGAGATTATGATTCCTATCCATGTTCTGTACCTCCCCTCCAATGCTTGAACGTGGAGTTCCGGAACACCCGGTATATTAGTTATGTAAAGCAAAATCTGTAACTAAATCATGACCAAAGCACGTGTATAACTAAATCAGAAAGTGAAGATGGCCCTCGCTCAGCCAAGAGCGCCCACTTTACAAGCACTCCGATACTCCACCAGCTTGAAAGTATTACAGATCTTTGTTTATTTTCCACGCATTTTTTTCATTTACTGGCACGTGATTTAAAAAGCCAGCGGGAGTGTCCTCCCCTAAACTTTCTCGTATACTTCCCCCAAAAGGTGCCGTTTCCCCTTCCCCAGCGTGGCTAAAAAAATTCGAACCTATTGTTACCCAGAATCCAATGACTATAGGAACGTTTTTCATTATAGTGATTGAAAAATATCTAGGCAAAGAATGAAATTCAAAGAGATGCGTAACGATTTTCCTCTCTTACCGGCTCAAGGACAAATTGACGTAATTCGCTACTCCGTAATGAAATTCCTCTCTGTTCTTCCAGTACGCATGAGCGTGGAGATAACGGATTCTCTTCAAAAGTAAATTATACGGACCGACAGACAGTCAACCCTTTGACGGATTTTGTCCAAAATTTGATAGAAACCTACAAATTATGTTTAAAGACCACATACCAAATTTCATCCCCGTAGCTCTAATAGTTTTCGAGTTATCGTGTTCACAGACAGACACACAGACATAATTCCCAAATTGTGTTTTTCGGACTCAGGGAGGTTTAAAACGTGAAGATTCGTCAAAATCTCGAGTTCGAATTTTTTGACGATTACTATACTTTCTCTTTGTATACTTCGTATACGAGAAAGTAAAACGGTGAAATTCAAGCTGTCCGGTTAAGAAATAAAAAGATTCACTGAGATATTTTTTTCTTACCGATTCCGATGAATACCGCTTTGTATGAATCCTTCAAAGACATCAGGTCGAAGTTATCTCCAAAGCACTTGTTGAATTCTATCTGTTAATTAGTTAGATGAAATCAATAAAGATATGAATGATAAAAATTAATACAGACGCTTGCATTAACAAGGAAGATGAATTCAAAATTTTGCAACATGCCATTTGAATTCGGTGTAACATTATTCTCACCTTCACACCTAAATCTTTCATGAGGTCCACTTCAAAACGGACAACTTCCTGTGGAAGACGGTATTGAGGTATCTCAGATGAGCTGGAATGACACAGAATTGAAAACACTGTTAGATGCAGCAACTTTTAAAGCAGTTCTATCAACGATTTCTTATACAGGGTGCCTACTTAAATAAGAACCACCCCTTCTTAACTTCAGAACGACGGCAGCTATAGTCATGAAAGTAGTGTCTAGATATAGTAAAATGTCTATGCGCTATGCGATGAGACCCCTTACAGCGCCACCTGGTGGCAAACTCCGGAGTTAGCGTTACTATCCTGACAACGGTATGAAACAGAGAGGAAGTGTCAATCACAAAGTTGTAGAGCATTATCGATTTAGTACAAAATGGGGTCATTTGTATGTATTAATACGAAGAATAGTATGTTTAAAATGCACATTTGTTTGTTCGCATTCTCCGAAATTGTAACGTCACAAGACATGGACAAAAGGAGCAAATGATATTTTTCGGACAAAAAATAACCCCATCATACTTTTTTCCTTCGGGAATAACTCAAACAGCAGGTGTATGCGACTTTTCCGCCAACATTGCAGGACTTTCGATGCTGCTTGTGCTAGCGCACCCAACTATATGCTAAAGCATATGCGAAGTGAAATTCAAACAAGGGCTCAAATCTGTATTGTAGATAACGGAGAGCACTTTTGGACACTGAAAATAACTAATTGTTTTTTTTTTATCTTTGTAATCCGTTTTGTGAAATCACAGTTTCGGAAATCGAGAATAATCAAACGCATTTTAAACGTTCTGTTCTTAGTTATTAACATGCACAAGACGTCTTTTTGTATTCTGTCAATAACGCTCTACAACTTTGTGATTGCCATTTTCCCACTATTTTTTACTGTTTTCGAGATAGGAACGATAACTCCGGAGTTTGACACCAGGTGGTGCTGTAAGGTGTCTCATTGCATAGCGCATAGACATTTTACTATATCTAGACACTACTTTCATGACTATAGTTGCCGTTGTTCTGAAGTTATGATGGGTGGCCCTTATTTAAGTCAGTACTCTGTATATATTGTTAAAAATCAAAAGCAGACCTAATCTAATATTTTATATGGCATCTTTATGTTGCCGCGGAAGTTCACATTTCCGTATCTATGTCATCCATATTCTAATTTTTTTAAAAAATTATAGTAAAAAATTTACTGAGGCTTTTGCTTACTAGACGAAGAAATCTCGAATTCATTAATTAATAAATGTGCTGAGTTTTTAAAAGAGAATATTTGCTCACTCAATCAATCAGTTGAAAAGGAGGAAAAATCGGACATTGATCACGAACGCCAGAAAATCCTAAGACAATAGCTCCAATCGTCAGAAACACGGTTTTTACAAAGTGTTGCATACGAATGTATAAAGGCGTTTGTTTATACAAAAGCGAGCTCTTTTTTCGTGTTGTGCCAGTTATCAGTTGTTATGGTTCGAGATATACTAATCTTATTTTTACTTGTTATTATTTTATTGTTTTTTCTGCATTTCATATGTTATTCTTTCGGCTCGTTTTGTTCAAATTCTCCTCCTCGCCGTGAAGTACACGTATATTGGACATTTGGGTTGGTTGGGTTCGGTCAAACGTTATTGAGGAAAAACGTTAAAATTTCGATCAATTTTTTTATTAAAAAGCTAATGAAACTTTTGAAAAAGCCTCTCTTTGTGAGCAGCTACTACTGAATAAGTAACTACGTGCCAAATTTGGCACCCAACAGTCAGCCCTGTAGGGCATAGGTTCCCATCCTGTGATACGCGTATACATGGGGGTACGCGAAGGAGTATTCGGGGGTACGCGAAATTAAAGCTGTTAATGGCGAAAATAAGGAAATATAAGGGATTAAAAAAGTCACAGAATTTTGTTTCCCAAAGTGAAATACTCGCTATTTAGTAACTATACCACTTGAATAGTTGATTAATTGAGAAGTGAAATTTTTAGCTATCCTTATAAGTTAAAAAGAAATTATTAAAATAATGGTTTTATTTTCTTTAGCGTTCAACTAATACTTTTGTAAAAATGGAATAAAATGTAAAATCAAAAATAATTTCTGCAAATGTTGTTGATTCGAGTCATTTCACTTTTAAATTAACTTAAGCTAACTAAAATTATTGATAAAAACTTCTCTGGACAGACAGAACGCCTCCCCCCATACCCCTGCAACCATTAGGCCTGGTGCACACCAGCCGATTTGTGTCGCTGAGCAGTAAAATATAACAATAGGAACCCCCGTGCCCCTTTGTGTCTCCACAGGGGGAATGGGGGTTCCTATTGTTATATTTTACTGCACACCAGCCG
>BGPR01001145.1:280193-302519 GCA_013235015.1 Araneus ventricosus | reverse complement strand
GTGTTGAATTTCAATTTTCCGTACTTAAATACGCAACAATCACAACATCCTGAAATAGAAATTGAAATAACATAAAATTCACACTTGCTATAATGAGAAGCAGAATCTTAAATGACACAAATTTTGTCACAAAACGGAGGATCTTGGATTCGAGACCCGATTGCAACGAAGATCCACCGTACACAAGGGCCTTTAAATCTAACTTCGGGGATTGCATTGGTGTGGAAGTTTGGAGAGTGGGCTTCCGGCTAGAGAATTACTATTCTCATCTGACTACGTTTCAAAATTACGAGGACAGTTCCAATTAGCGGGTCGTTAAACTATCAAAACGAACTGAAAATAAACATTATAACCCTCACTTGTATCCCTCGTACTTGTTATACTAGTTTAACTGCACTTTACTTCAGTTTCATAAAATTCGCATTGTGTCTTGGATAGACTTTATCCGAAATTCATGGAACAGAGTTTTCCAGAATAATTTAAGCAAGTTTCCAGAAGTTTCTGACCAAAGCCTTTCTGTTTGTCGAATATCTTCACGTAAAGGAAAACCATTAACCGACTAAAATTGCTTTTAGTGAGACAATGAATAGGAATTTTGAAGTAATCGCCCCTCTGAAAAGTGGGACAACTCGAAGCAGAAAATGGCCATCTATTCAAGAAGTAGAAATCTTAAACATTAAACTAGGTCATTGCTTGTATTATTGAAAATGGGTAATCAAACTATAGTCATTTCCTCTTCGAAATTTTTCATTCAAATTCAGACCGGGTTGCCTCTATCAGTGTCAATGAAGGTACATATAAAAATATTTAATTGCATTATTAAATCTTAAACAAGTATTTAGGCAAATCGGTTAAAAACAAATAATAATTTATAGATATTTGAAATTCATAGCAATAAAACTATCAATTGCTTCCATCGTATCAAGCAAACATTTTAAATGTATTCAAAAACATTCATAATCATAAAATATTAAGATTTTTAAAGTGGTGACGAATATGTAAATAAGTTTCTTCTCAATAAGCAATAAGAATTTTCAATAAGAATTTCGCAATAAGCAAAAAGAAATTTGCATATAAATTTAAGAAAAAATATATATGCATATTCTCTTCGAATATAAATATATATTCGAAGTTGAAAATATTAATCAAACTTTAATTATGAAAAGAAAATACTGATTTTAATTTTTTTAATTATGCCAAAAAGTGAAATGCTATCCACATAAGACACGTATAATTACATTACTTTCAAACAATTTTATATATCTGAGTGAATAGTCATTTGAAATAAATTATTATAGAAGCCTTCAGTTGAACGTAACGCCGAACTTTTTTGAATATGTCAAAATCGATATTCTAGACGAATTTTGCTTTGTTGTAAAATGTTCAAAGTTTATACATATTAAGCAGATTCCATAAATATTTTAGTACACAGTTTTACATATTTCTTATTATTAGTATGTTATATACTTCGAATGACAGAAATTGGTAAAATAACGATATACATATTTCCGCTAACGTAAATAGGGGAAGGTTGTAAAATTTTGACCACTTGGATATTTTTTTTAATTTGCAGCGATAGAGAGAATAGATACCGTGTATTTAAATAAAAAAATCAAACAGTAAATTTTTTTAACAGACAACTGAGTCAAATCACGTTACGTCACCGTCACGTGGTTAACGTCACCGCGCATGCCATCTAATGACACGTTGTCTTTTGGTTTGCTGTTATATCAAGTCTTTTTTCCTACTTCAAAATGTGTAATAAATCTCAAAACTAAAGTGATCCGGAACATTTAACGTGTATCACGTGGTTATGAAATGACTGCTTTACTGTATAATAATGTAATCTGATTGTAAATTTATCAAGTATCATGATTTCCTGGAGAAGGCAACCATGAACAGATTTTCCTAATTGAGACATTTTTGAGAAAAATTAATATGCATACATATCTATTGACAAAACTTACAGTACAGTTATTCACATAAATATTGTTTCATAGTATTTTGGACCTTTTCTACCTCTTCAATATGCACAAATTCAATCAATGGACTATGTACATTTAGAAGTTATATGATAAAGCGCAGTTACCTATGTAATTTGTGACGTCCCAATAATTGGGTCTAACGACAATTTTTAGTCAATTGCACTATTAAGGAATCAGCAATATATAAACCAGGGGGGTGTTTTTCCCTCGGCTTTCTCTTATATTTCCAAATATGGTGCGTAAATTCGTCGTAAAGTGAACAGATTTCAATATGAACTCTGGACCTCTTCTCTTTAATTGATTGGTCCAAAATTTGATACTTATCCACTATTGTAGTGCTAAAATCATACTCCAAACTTCATTTATTTAGCTTGTTGCGTTTATAAGGTGTCGCTTTCACATAGACAAGAATAGATGGACCGACAGAACTCAACCATTTGACGAATGTCGTCTAAAATTTGACGCAAATCTCAAATTGTAGGGATAAAACAATATTCCAATTTTCACATATCTAGCTCGTTCCGTTTTTGAGACATCGTATTCACATGCACAAGAACAGGCAGACAAACAGACCTCACTTAGACTAATTTCATCGAAAGTGTAACAAAAATCTAAAATTTTGGTGTAAAGACTACATACCAAATTTCATCACACTAGCTTCTTCCATTTTTGAGTTAGCACATTCATAAACAAAGTCAATTCAAAAAGGCGTTTATTTTTAGACACAGGGAGGTACAGGGTGGCCCACCGGGTAATGTTTGAAAAGCAATATAATAGATGGGAGCAAGTGAGACCAAACTTGGACGCATGATCATTAGAGCGGGCAATTGTATAGGTGTGTGTTTTGTTAGCGAGCGGTGAGTTTGTGTGTTGTTCAGTTGTGATTGTCACAAGAGAAAATGAATAAATATTCAACAGATATTCGAGTGTTTATTGTGCTCGAAATTCCATGAAAATGTTAAGACAGTGCAACGGGCATGGAAGGAGGAGTTTCATAACAAGAACTAGCCGGACAAAAGGACTATAGTCCACACGATTGACTGCAAAGTGTGCTCACGCGTGATGGATGGATTCCAGAACCGCCTCACTGCTGTCCTTGTTGAAGAAGGCGATCACTTCGAACCCCTTTATCAATAATTACCTACTATGTAATTTCAATATATATCATTAAAATCTTTTCATCACTCTTATTTGTTTTAAAATTCCGATTCGTTTCAAACATTAGCCACTGCCCCCCTGTAAGTGTTAAACGTGGAGGTTCCTCAAAATCTCGAGGTTGAATTTTTTGACGATTACAATACTTTGTATAACTTCGTATACGAGAAAGTAAAAAAGTAGAATAGATAAAAGCACGCATGGCAAGCTATATAATTATTTAATATAAGAATACGACGAGTCTCAGAATTTGGCTACTTGAAAGGAAACCGTGCGTTTCGGACGTTTCCGAAAACTTTCTTTAAAGAGACATAAGTATTCTGAAGGGTTTGAAGGGAATCAAATATTCGGAGATTTCTACGAATGATAAGCGGGTAATTGTTAGAGCTGCGCAAAAATCTCTGTTTTCATAAAATGGAGGTGAAAACCTTCAGACCCTCTTAAAGTAGTCAAACGTGTTTGATGGTCGCCCATTGCAAGATTGTGTTTCAGAATAAAACCAATTCCCTAACGTAAAATTTAAATGTTTTCTAAACCAGAGGGAAAGGGAGATAGCAGCGAAACCGATTCTCATTTTATGAATGTACTTTTACCCTTGTGATATATTATGACTCTTAAATTTTGTTTTCAGAAAAATGGCATGTGATATAGAAAAGAACTATAACGCATAATTTATGTTCAAATGTTTATCACTCTCCTTATTTCAAAATAATCTGTTATAAGAAAGGAACCTGTTTTTAATGAGAATTGCTAGTGATGCATGCTATACAATTGTGGATGAAAAACGTTTGAAACGGTAGCGGTATAATCACGCATTTTATGAGGATTACAGTTAAAAAAATTAGTGCAAGCTTTAAAGTCTCTCTCAAACTTTTCAACAAAACGGTTCTGCGAAGCATAACCGATAACCTTACGAAATGTTTATAATTTAACTAAATATGTTCAAGTAGCAGATTAGCTAATATACTTCCTTATATTTTAATAACATCATTTCTTGTAGAAATAACGAGAATTTATTTTTTACAACGCAAAATAAGATTTCATTTGGTACTCACCACTATTGTGGAGAACAATAAAATAACAAAATCCTGATTAGATTTCCATCTAACAAAAAAAAATAAATATTCAGTGGCTAATTTAGTTCTGGGGATTTACATGCGTGTATGTAGAAGGCTGTATTCTAAATTATTCATGTATTTAATTAAATATTATATAAATAAAGAGAAATGTCTATTTTAAACGATACATGAAGCTTTTCGTTTAATTAATATTTTCATATTTTTGGAGAATTTGGTTTTCAGTGGAAAAAAAAATGAAATTATAATTATGTGGTCAGTAGCGTTTATTTGCTATATTGAAGTAGAGTAATAAGTTGGGAACATCATTAATTATTATCATTTAAAGATATAATTAAGGATATTCATGAGATAACAATATATATTATCAGTTAAAGTGATCATTACTCCTGAATTAACCGGAACAGTCCCGCTTATCGGCTCCTTGTCCTAATTAGAAACAATGCCCAGGATTTCACCTGTAGTGGAGACAAATGTTCCAGATTGTCAAGTTTTTTATAATCAGTAAACAGTTCATATTGAAAAGATTAATTAAATTTAATTTTTGAAAATGTTTGCTTTTGAAGAATTCTCTATCCCAATTTTTACTATACATAAAATATGGTCACCTGAATATGACCAATATGGATGGGTTAGGTTAGGTTAGATTAACGTCCCGTTTTTGAAGCAACACGAGGGCTATTTAGGGACGGACCTCGTAATTTTGAACTGCGGTCAGATGACGAGGACGACACCTGAGCTGGCACCCCCGCCTCCAAACTTCCATGCCACACCAGCGGGAGGACGTTTGATCAATATGGATGAATCAGCCTGAAGTGTAGGAAAATTAATTGCAAAATGTATTATTTATGCTTCTTTATCTTATCTAACTTTAAATTTTTTAAAATTATTAACTATCTCATTGTTTTAGGTTTTTTAAGAGAGATTTTATCTATTTTAAATTTAAACTTTCGCTAATGCCCAAATCTAGCGTCAGAGGACGACGGGTCAGAAAGACTGATCATTTATAGTAATACAAACCAGAACTTCTCAAATTATGAGTCGCAACACACAGTGGGGGGCGTAAAAACCTTCACACCGTTTTACTTTTTCAGATTTTTCAACAAAATATAATTATCAATATTATCCTAACTTATGATAATTTATTAAAATTTTCTGAATAATTATTTCAAACAGTATTCAATTTTATTTATCATATCTTTCTTGTTTTCTAACCTTCGGGTAGCTGCAAATGTTTTCGAACGAAAGTATTCGTGTGAATGAAGATAGTTTAAGAACCTCTACTATAAACCAAAGTGATTTTAAACTAGTAACTTAACTATAAGCCAAAACTAAAATCTCCTCAAGCAAACTTTAACTGCACTTCACCATCGCCTTATATTTCTTAAAGCTATAATGTTATGTAAGATAAATGAAAGTTCGTGCTTCTATTATCTTTATTTTCTTCGCTGAATTCTCTCCTCTTGTCGAAATGCTTTTCAGGAAATGCAAATCGTAATTTTCAGATTTCCACTCCTATTACACAGAGAATTTCGTTTGAGCGAGCGTTTTAATTAAGAGCTTAACATCAAATGCGTATGGAGCCGGCACCTTTTCCATCTCTGCAAATAATTAGCCAAGACTTTCATTTTATCCCCCCCACGCAATTTCTGAGAATGCAACTTACTCCACAATCAAGTAGTCAAATCATATTCCAGTCTTAGTTTGATGAAGTTAATTATTTTGAAAGGGTTATTTTATCGATCATTGCAAGCGGATTTCATGTTAATGTTGCAATTAAGCGCTTCCTTGAAATAGATTCAGAGCTCTATAAATAGTTTGCAAGCATATATGTAAGCTAATCCGTCAAAATGTTCGACATGAAAGCATTTAGCATTCGATTAAGCCTCGTTTTAAATTCCAGTTTCAGAAGTTTTTGAATGCTTTGATGCAACTTTTTTGGAGTTGGTTAGAGACATTTATGTAATTACACCGCTTGTTATCGTTAAATGAAAATGTAACTATTCAGAAATTGTATTAATAATGACAAATTTAATAGTTTCCAGGCTTTTCCCCAATATGCATGTGTGTCTTCTGTTAACCTAAAATGACCAAATGTTCTTAATTTCAATCCAGGAGGCTGCGTAGGGGCAGGGGTATTAGACAAAATCCAAAAATATGAAAATAAATATTTAAAATGAAATAAAATTCAGATTCAATTAAATAGTTAACTATTAGAAAAATAAAAAGAGATAATTAAGCCTAAATAATATATTTAGCAGTTGCTTTTGTTACATTTCCTTTTCATTCTATTGGTCATATCGGTCGACCATATTCAGGTGACCAGGGTAAAAGTTGGGAAGGAGAATCTTTCAGAAGCTTAACTTTAAAAAATTATACTAGTTAATTATTTTTTCACGCGAACAATTTCTTGACAAGCAAGAAGCAAAACACTCCATCACATTCAATTCATATTTTTGACACTTTTTTAATCAGCGACAAAAAAAAATCAAAGATTGAAATTGTCCCTGTTAATCCGAGACCTATGATCACTTTATAAAAAAAGAAAAGTTGGGGATTTGAAATTAACTTTTTCAAAAATAAATTTAGTTTATTTTTAAATACGAGCTATTTACTTATAAATAAAATTCTGGACAATGCGGAACATTTAATTAAATTTCGAGACAACCCTGGGACGCTTTTTCAATCCGGGACAAACTGTCCAAGTTCTTGACTGTCCCGACGAAGCCGGGAGAGACTTCCGGTCTCTATATTTAATTTATTTATTTATCACCTACGCCGACTCATTCACCTATAGGGTATGGAACGTTTTAACTGTCGACGGGAAAAAGTACAAAAAAGGGGTTACATTATATAAATATTCATAAAAATTAAAAATAAATGCATAATAAAAAAAATTATTACGTCTGAAATGTCTTACGTCTGACTTATTTTCGAATCAAACTTTATGCATAATTTCACTCTCAAGAAATTAACCAGAAGCCAAACTGAACAAACATTGATGACTAAAGTACTATTTTTGTGAGCTTTGTCCATGACATTTTCATTCATAAAAATGTGCTATCTAACTAGCTCTCTTTCACTTTTTTTCTCTCTTATCTCTATTAAGTGTGATGCTTGTCATCATGCTCTTCTTTCGTCTAAATAAAGTAGTTTTGAAGATGAAACTGGAAACTGAACACTGGATATATCCATTTATTCTTTTATATATATATATATGAGATAAATTAATCTAGCTGAGAGATTTCTACACTTCCAGCATCTGAGAAAGTTTAATAGTCGACAAATAAATTTTCAGGGGCTCCTAGATGAAATAATTTTAAGTTTCTACGTTTTTATATCTGTGTCTGTCTCCGACTTACTACACTCATGCTGAAAGCATACATATCACTTTTTAAAATTGTCCTCTTCTAAGACTAACATCATTATATAGAAACACATTTTCCCAATCATCTCAGAAAGTAATTAATATATACAACTACCATTCTATACTAAAATGAAAATTATTTATTAGTTTATGACATATACCTAGCATTTGCAAACTTTATGTCTGAAAAAGGGAATATTTAGTACAAAAGCTTCAAAAATTTATCATATCATTGCTTTCTCGCAATTTCGTAAGAAAAAAATCCATGTGTTCATGTCTAAAATAAGCTGCAATCTTTCATTTTATGCCATGACCTAAATGTTACGATGTTTCTAACAGTAATTACATAGTAATCACTGCTTAAATGACAAACATTTCTTTTACAACTATTATGGGTTGACTTAAATAATATCTCTATAATTATTTTAAGTATTGGCTTATGAATGCACATTTTTTTACTCTGATATTTGCATTGCAGCCAGAAATCCATTAAACGAGACATTCACCACTATTACACTCCTTTTTTTTGGAACACAGCAGGCCAAAACCCTTCGTCAATGTAAGAAACCAACTAGAAATTGTGTAGATCAGAAAAAAAGTTGGAATTCCATCCATGTTGGATATTCATTCGGCCCACTAGGTCATAAAACTGAAATACGATAGTAGGTTAGTGGCCTCTCACGAGCCTCTCTCACAAAAGCGGAAACCACAAAATGAGGATGGGGAGAGCGGGTGGAAGTCATTCTGGAGAAATCAGGGCGGGGGAGGATGAGGCGCAGTAGCCTAGGTGCGGCTGGCACAGTCCGATCTGTGAATGTCACACCAAATTTTATATGCTGAAAATGGAAACGGTCTGTTAAGAAGCCCTCCAAATGGATTGGAACAGATCGATAGTGAATGTCCAGCTTTAGATCAAAAATGGAAAAGGATTTCGTGAAATTATGTTTTATAAGTACTGAAGTTCCCTTAAACATCAATGCACTTACACTTTCATTGTATTACTATGCCCTAAAAAGTTATCTCTTAGTAACTGACAATTATTCATGGAAAACAGGTATAAGCAAAAAAACTAAATACAGGATTTTTAAAAAGTTATGTAAGGTGGATAGATAGTTTATTCTCTTAATTCTGAGTCAGGTGATTCTAAATCTCTCACTCTCAATTTTGAGACTGGAACAGTTTAGAATTCAGAGCTAGATATTATTATAATAAAATCCCTAAATTAATCAAAATAAGTGCACAATTATGTCAGAACCTGTTAACCTACAGATATTATTATAATAGAGATATTATTATAATTCCCCTGAATCTAGCAAATTATGTGCAGAAATTGATTTTGAGCTAAAAAAAATTCAAGACATTAAATTAATAAAACCTTTAGGCCTAAAATCCAATTTTGAGGTATTTTATCCAATTTTCAAGTGTTTTATTGCTTTTCAAAGGAAGGGGGATACAGTATAGAAATAATGGGTTCGATTTGGCAAGTCTACATATGGAGCTGTCTGGGGTCAACAAAATGTATAGGAAAATATCCCAAGCATGGTTTATTTACGCGGTTATCTTACAGGTGGGCAATTTTTCACTCTTCCGTCAGCTCGTTCTTAAAAGTCCTCTCTAGAAGAAAACTACCAGCAACAGCCTAATAGTTAAGCAGGTGCATCTGCGAGGTGAGAAATTTAAAAATATTTTTTAGTATACTGCCATTAAGATTCAATAAATAAGGCCCGTTAGAACTATGTTATACTCTTTTAATAGAAATGCATAGAAGAAAAATAGAACCAGGGGTGTAGTGGAGCCGGAACGCCGTTCCGACACTGCTTTTTTTTCTTTTCACGAGAAATAAATAAGAATTGTGAAAGCGTCCTTAAAACAGAGCAATTTTTGTCACCCAGGTTAGAGCGTTCCGTCACTGCTTTCAGAGCGTCCCGGCACTGCTAATTTTGCGACTACACCACTGAATGGAGCAGTTTCAACATCAAAACTCCTATTTAAGCAGGGGGGGGGGGGCCATGATTACAAACGCTACACTCCGTAGAGGTAGGAGCGGGAAAGGGACGAGCGGACTAGATTACACAATTTTATGAACAGAAAGATTTTGGCTAAAATTCACATTGCGCCAGTACGAGAAGAAAATACGTAAGTCAGTAAGATTTGTAGGACTCCCTTTCTGGTTAATTTCTTAAAAGTTCTGAACAGAAAGACTGATTTGAATAGAATTCAAACATGAACTAGCTGCGTTCAACAAAAGACTTTTTCACAGTTTTTTCATCATATATATCGTCGTTGTCACGACAAAATACCGTATATCAAAAATCATACACAGCAAAACATAAGGAATTTTGATATAACAGATAGAACTACTAGCGACATATGGCATTTTGTGAAAACATACAACAATCAGGTTTCACATACAGCAATTTGAGAACATACGTAGCTAACCTATACACTTTTTTTGCAACAATAATATGTTTTGATAAATTTGACATACGACATTTTGATATAATAGTGACGATATACATCTTATGACTTTTATGTTCCAATTTAAAACGAGTACAAATAATTTTTTTAAGAATTTTTACCTTAATGGGCTGTCCGAATCCATTGCCGGAGCAAGCAAGGAAAGTGCATGTGTCCCCTCTCTCGTGGTCATTTTTGAGAGTCCGGTTAAGTTTGATCGTGTCGGTGGCCTGGTCCTTTTCGTCGTAAAGGATGATCCACACATTAGCGTCGGTCCCGGCACGCTTTCGGTCGCCCGTTGTCACGTGGATGACGAGCTCCCGATCCGTCTCGTCGTGGCGCAAGTGCGACCAGATGCGACCCATCGCACTCAGTGTCTCTAGTACCTTTGACCTGAAGCTCATCTGTGAGGACTGGCGAATAGCGAACATCCGCCTTCAAGGGAAACCGGTAGAAATATGTGCTCGAGGAAAATCCAGCTTCATTACGAGGCCCGATTCACTCGCAGGAGGACTTGCTAAACGTCATTGGCGTGAATCCGTCCACATGGTTTCCAGTTACAATAACAAACAAATGAAAGTGGGATTTTTTCGTTCCGTGAGGTCAAGTTGATTTCCTTTGTTGTGGTTTGGACCGTAAAGTGGGAATGTATTGTAAGGGTGTCTAGAGGTAAGGGACCGGAATGAGTTTTATTAGTTCGTTGGAAAGTGAAAGTATGACGCTATTGATGGGAAAATACGCGTTTGGAACCTTTGAGAAGTTGGTCAGAGTGATCTTTTTTCGTATAAAGCTAAACCTCAAACTTAAAGTTTTAATTTTTTTCCCCTCGTTTTCATTTTAGTCTAAAATGAATTTGAAAATGTACGGTCAACGAAAAAAAAAGGTGAAATGTAGAATAAACAAAAGATTTATTGATATCCTTATCTTAAAATTTAAAAAAAAAATTTTAATAGACCTGCACGACAAATACTCAGTCTTAGATAAATTCGGAGATTTTTTTTTTTTGTAAATCCTAGAATTAAACTTTTTAAAAAATTTTCAAAACTATAAATTTTCAAAGAGGTATTATAATCGAGATCCCAACGGTGTCAGTAACTGCTAAGGGTGTCAATAACTGCGTTGTTAACCTTACAATATAGATCATAGGTTTTTTTAAAAAATATCGGTTTAATTTTTTGTCTGTATAAAATGTTTCTGATAGTTAGTTATTTTCAAAACTTTTTATCGCCGATCAATTTAGTTTTCAAATGTCGCCATTTAGTTTGATACTTTTACTTATAATTTAAAGTTGTTTTCATGTGTATTTGTTTTTGGAAACTTTTATATGCATTGATTTTCAATTTTTCCCCCATTTTCATTCAAATTAATTTATACCTTTAAGCTTGAAAGAAAATACCTGCAATCAAACCAAAATTTTGACCACTTTTGTAATAAGAAATTTATTGAAACCAAATTTTACATTTCGTCTAATCGCTTAAAAATATGTTATAATAAAGGATTGTTGTTATAATAAAGGATTGTTGTTATAATAAAGGATTGTTGTTATAATAAAGGATTGTTGTTATAATAAAGGATTGTTGTTATAATAAAGGCTTGTTGTTATAATAAAGGTTGTTATTAATATTTTCGTTGAATATTTCACAAATTGAAGAAGTCATTCAACTAACGAAATTTATATTATTTTTCTAGAAGTTTTTATCGGCTCTTTTATATCCACAATTTTCTCTTTGTTTCTTTTATTTTCACACTTCACGACTTCAAACTTTCTTCATTAGAATAACCTTAACGCAATTTTTTCCAAGAAGAGTAAGTTCGTGAAATGCCCTTAGTGTAAAAATAGTCTATTTATGTTCATCATTACTCAAGCACTGTTTAAAAAAAAGTATAAAATGGCTGATACAGAAGAATATTAAAAATGAGATCATATTTCGTTTCATAATGGAAAAAGATGGAAGCAAAAATAAATTTCGTATTTCTTTCGGAGTTTTTCTTGTCTATAACAGTATTTTTCAATGTTTGCTTGAATAAAAAAAATTATGTAAAAAATTTTATACTCGCAAAAAACTGTTTACATCCGTTTTCGAAAGAATGACTGAAAATAAAGTAGTTTGCCTTAAGGCTTGTTTTTTCTCGATGCTCTTTTCAAAAGTCTTGATTTCTTCAAAATTAGTGATTTAAATTACTGAAATAAGCTATAAAAACTGCTGATATTTTTTTAAATCAAGACTACATCGTTTCGAAATCAAATGAATTCCTTATATTCTGCTTGATACTTCTTACTCGTTTTATTCACATATTAAGAGTCGTTTATACATTTCTCATTTATACGTGTTTTCATTTATACGTCGACTCATTACTGTCCCTATTCATTCGCAACAATTGTAATGATAAACTACTTTGTTTATATCACGCAAAGTATCTGTTATACGTCGTGTTCCCCATTTCTAAAATTTGCAAATTTTTTGCCTCAGTCATTATTTCACCTCTCCTATCATTTTAAGATTTTTTATTTTAAGTTTTTTAATTAAGATTTATTAATTAAATACCTAGCTGCACGAACATAAATCGTATAAATTAAGAAATGTGTAATTAGTACTCGAGATATCACTAAAGGTATGATTTTTCTCACTTTTCTGATAAATTTTTAATTTTAGAATTTAATCACGATTTTCAATACTATGTGGTAATATACTATCACTATCCTAAAAAACTTGAATATTATTTCTTTTAAATGAATTTTCATTAGGAGCATTAAATTTGTTGTAATCAAAGTTGTTTATTAAAATTTCAATTATTCGTCATTTTATGTTAGTCCCTTGCAAGACGTATAAACGGTGCTTTAACTAAAATTAAAGCCATCAAACCTTGTAAAAAAGGAGGAATGCGATATCTCGCCCGGAAGTAAATAAATCGTAATGATAAATACTGAAGTAAAGAACTTTCTTATAAGACGCGAAGAGGTATCGTTACGATTGTCGAATGTATTTGAGGTCAAAGAAGACAAAAATAATGAGACAAACCTCTTTGCAAGAGAAAGAAATGTTTGACATGCAATTAAGATTGCAGTCTGCAGATTAATGAAAACATACCGGAACAATAAATGTCATTGGCGACACACAAATTGGCAGAAAGAATTTATTGGAGACTTCCTTTGTTCAATTCTGTCAAACGAAAGTAAAAAGTTCTTTAAAAAGTAGAATACAAACTAGAATGAAGTAAAAAAAATGTATTATCTTTAAAAGAATAGCCGTATTTTGCTGAAAAAATTCACAGTAACTAGAAAATTCACAGGCTTGAAATGACTGAAAATTTAATTCATAAGTGAATAATTTATTCAACAGATGTGCTATTTTTATGCGTATGATTATTAATCTTAGTCACCAACTTTTCATCCTTAAATGTTTTGTGCTGTCTAGCTTTAAATTTCCTCGTCGTAAATATTTTTTAAAAAAAAGTCATAAAAAATAAATAAAAAAGGTTTGTTATCTAAATATATTAAGAAAAGTTTTGAAATTTCCTAATAAAAAAAACACTTAATCTAAAAGTCTTATGGCGAATTAAGGAAACAATCGGGTTTGAAATACCTGAAAAGTTAAGAAAGAATATTTACTCGAGAGATCTGTGCTTTAATATGTTTAGTCGTATCTTTAGTCACTAAATATCCAGTGCTATGTGGCAGTGAATTTCGCATTTGTAAATATTTTAAAACAAAAACCCGTAAAAATGTATTGCGAAAAAAATTGGTATTATAGCATAATAAACAAAGATTTGAAATTCGCGAATAAAAAATAACACTTAAGCTAAAAGTCTTTTAATAAATTAAGTAAAAATAGATCTTCTAAATAGGCCCGAATCATCATGCCAAGCTTCGAATAGTGGAAGTTCAGTGGGGGGGGGGGGGGTGGTGCCAGGGTGTTAAAATATTGTCGCGGTGGAAAAAACATTTGAATGAAACATCGTTTCACCACTTGGGGGAAATACGAAGCTGACAAGCGTGACGTCAGACAATTGAAGAGCAGCACGAGACAATGAACTGCATTTTTCTCTTCTTCAAAAGGCAATGCGAAAGTTAAATTATAAGACGGAAATTGAATGAAGTAATGTTGCAGAATTTTCGTAAAATATGAAACCATTCGCTAAAATATTGTAAATTTTCACTCCTGTCATATACCCATACGATTATCTTTCACTCTAACGAGTTTTTATTTTAAATCAAGTGTTCTTAAATTGTGGGTTCCGTCCCCTAATGGGGTCGAAAAATCGAAATCAGGGTTGCAGAAACTTTCAGGGGATATTTTTCTTTCGAATTCTTCAATATTTATCATCACAAATTGTTGAGTGAGTCATTCTGATTTAGAATATTTCATTATAAGATGAATAATCACTCTAAATTAAATTTCTTTTAATTTATTATTAATTAATGCTTTATTTTCTCATTTATTTACCAATTTTACAATTATCATGTGATCATGAAAGCTTTTTTTCTGTATAATTTGATTCATTAGTGTAGAAAGTCAAAAAGCTATGATTTCGAGTAATAATACTTTCTTATATCGCCCTTAAAGAACAAAGCAAAATGGGACGAATATCATAGAGGAAAATAGTTTGCTTTCACTTAATAAAATCGATTCGTGACATCAAGCTTGTTTTAGTTGGCTATTCTGTTAATCATTTTACTTGCAAAACAATAAACACAATTATAAAATTTGATTAATAACATAACTATGATTTACTATTCTAAAACATCTTAAAACTAACAGAATTAAATATGCAAACAAATGGGATGAATTTTATGTCTCAAGATGTCTCAGAAAGCAATAATCACTTCATTGAACCACCGGTAATGTTGAATGACAGCGATTGGGTTGAAAAAGTAGGGAGGGGGCAAAAATTTTATAGACATCTTAAAGTACCCGGGAGTATAGGAGTAGACAACAAAATTTAGTTACAAACTTAGCTAACTTTTCCGGAAACTAATGATTTTTAATCATTTTTAGTTTTAGGTAGCTAGAATGAAATAAAAATTTAATTTTTCTAGAAAAAAAGTAGGGGGCGACTGCTCCCCCTCCCCCAACTCACCGCCACTGGTAGTGTTTAAAAGTAATGTAGGGAAGTCTACAATGTGGAGACTCATCAAAATCTCTATGTCGAATTTTTGGCCTATTACGAAACTTTCTCTTTGCATATTTTGTAGCCTATACGAAGTAAACGAGAAAATAAGATAGATTTAATAAAAAGCATTTTTAAAGACATACTTTTTATTAGTGTACTAAATAGTAGAATTTTTTGTATTTAAATTATTTCTACCATTTACTCTTTAACATATTTATAATTCATTATTATAAATATTATGGAAGCTTGCAGTCACTTTTTTCTCAAATTCACACTAGGTGTCATATTTCGTATGAAATCAAAATTCAATTAACTTTATAGATTAACTGATAATTCTGTTACGAAATCATAAAAATAGCGTATTGCCACCGAGAATGCACAAATGCGCTACATTTCAAAAGTACAGCACGTCAGGTTGCGAGTGAACAATCGATTATAAAATTCCATCTTAATAAACATTATACAATTTAAATAAATTTATATAAAAAGAAGCTTCGTAAGCATTTTTTCGTATTCCATTTTCTACCATAATGTTTTGTGTGACATGAAGCATATTCTAACAGTAATTACTTTTTTGTAACTGAAGTCAATTTATTTTAAAATCAAGATGGAGAAATTTGTTTGTCTGCGTTAACTAGCATGCTTGAGCATAAAAAGGAACAAAAAATGTTTTCACTCCGAAATTCACTCAGGCGATTCTACAGTTAACATCAGATTTTATATTTTGTGGTCATTTGCTTTTTTTTTCACATCAATTTTAGAGAAAGAAACTTCCAAAAATAACCATAAAAAATAGATTATTTCTCGTTGGGCGAATTATATTAAAAAAGATTTTAATAAACACTTTTAATAGAGTACCTAACAACTGATTTTTTTAAAATATTATAATCCTTTTCTATATTTTTTATTTTGAAATCTATTGTTTCTCTAACTCACTACCAGGTGGCGTCACTGTGACGGAATCAAAATTTAATTTACTTATTGAATATCTGATAATGAAGTTCTAAAAATATATAAACGGCGAATTGTCATCGAGAATACACACATGTAAAAAAAGTTTAGTTAAAAAGCTAAGCTCAGCTTCTAAAAGTTATAGAAATGTTGGCGCAACTCGACCCAATTATTTCAAATCATATTAATAATATACAAGAAGTAAAAAATATAGTCACATATCTCATTACCTTGAACATCTAGTACATCAGAAAGTGAGTGGCAAATCGATTGCAAAATTCCATCTTTAGCAAGTTAAATAGAGGAATTTAAAAAGAGAAATTATAAAAACATTTAAAACAATTAAATTTGCGTGAAGTTTCTATCTTTCACTTACATAGCCACTTTAATTTATAACACAATGAAGATAAAAAGTTGCTTTCAAAGAGAAAAAGATAATCCGAAATGAAATTCTTAGACAAATTCCCAATTGCTTTTGTAAAAATTTACCGAGATAAACAGCCAGTTTAGTTTAGTTAATTTTATTAACGTCCCATTTTGAAGCAACACGAAGGCTATTTTGAGACTCATCTCATTATTTTGGACCACGGTCAGATGACGAGGACGACACCTGAGCTGGCACATCCCTCTTCAAACTTCCGCGCCACACCGACGGGAGGACGTTTGGCCCCCTAAGTATGATATAGAGTACAACAGGCCCAATACACGACGGATCTTCAATTGAATCGGGTTTCGAACCTAGAAACCCTCCAGCCCTGAGGATAGAACCTTACCACTAGACCACCGCGGCCTAGTTTAAATAGCCAGAGTTGTAAATAAAGAAATTCAACCTAAAAACAGGCCGAATCTGAAATGAAAAAAAAAGAACTAAAAAGAATAAACATTATTATTATTTTTATCTATGCAAATAAAAATGAAAATTCATAAATAGTCTTGCACGCTACAGAACTCAAAGCTACTGAATACATTTCCTTCAAATTTTGCTCACATACACTACGAAGCACGGTGGAAGTTTTAGTGAAGGTTTCGTGACAATTAATTAAATCGCTAACTTTTTATTAACAAAAATTTGGGCTTCTATATGCAGAAGTAATTATTTTAAGAAGTAATTATTGCTATTCCTATTGAATGAAAATGTCACAGATATTTTAAATTATTTTATTTTTTGCTTCCGATTTGCTATTCGCGATGCATTATTAATTTTGTATCATTCTTTATAAATTATTAGTAACTAATATAAAAAAATGAGCTTTCGGAGGGGTTTTAAAAATCGTTTGGTACCGTCTGTATTTTTCGAGACGCTACGAGATTTAAAAATTGTTGGTGCAACTAAAAATTCTTGCATTTTATTTTTAAAAAATCAAGTTGTAGATGATAAGAAGATTTTTTATACTATCATATTCTATACAAAAGTATTTTTTACTTTAAAAATAATATATATTTTTTTAAAAGATGCTTTTATTTACATCCACCCGTTGGCATTCCGTCGAGTGTTAACTTTCAAGGACAAATACAAAAATATATAAACTTTTTAATGCCAGCATATCACCAAGCTAAAATTAGACGGCATGAAAATATTTTCGTCCCAAACAAAGCCGAAAATATCAGCTAGTTACGAAATATGCTTCATACGTAATTAATTCTCTCTAAAAAGAGAGTTTATGACATGAAAACGTGTTAAGTTGTACTGTTTGTCTATTACGGGAGTTATCTCATGCATAAAGTTCACGTTGTAACGGTCGTTATCTAAACGACTAATTAGCTATTTCAGGTAGGGAAGGGATGAAACTGAAATAGTTTATTTGTACTTAAGCATGCCAGTATTAAATGGTCTTTTACATTCTAATTGCGAGTTTTGCGGAAACAGACGATTACAGATTTTTTTCTGTCTGAAGCAGCTGTTGTAATAAATCGACTGTACTAAAAATTCTGTTAGAGCAAAAATATAATTATTGCCTCCTTGTAGTAAAATTCTTAACAGTTATATTCCAATAGTCTGAATAATACTTTTTCTGCATTTCTTAAGGCGCGTATGCACTTGTAACCCGAACGACCGAACGATTCTCTCGACAGGAACCAAATCCTGTCGGTTTTTCGGCGAAAAAGGGATTCGCAGTTCACGTTGGGACGTGTTCGAGTGTAGTTCCTCATTACCCGTGAACCTCCTTCGAACCTGGATGGTCGAAAATGCAAACCAAGGCGTATTCCAAAGAGTTTCCAAAGACGCACACATACCTTCTATTAGTGACTGACAGGCAATGATTAATGGTTCGAGGTGGGTTTGCTCGTTTCCCATGGTTAGCGGTTGATTCGGCGTGAAAATAATTTATTCGAATGGCTCGCGAGTGGTTCAAAACCGTTCAGCTCACAAGTGTATACGCCCCTTTCCGTTTCTTTGATTAATTTTTCATTTTGAATAGTGAAAAAGTTATTGCGAATGGACTTTGTAGCTTCGAGAAGACGCTTCCAGTCTTCCAACCATTTTAACGTAAAGAGGTTCAATCCACTACAGAATTGTCAGAATCTAGACTGCATAATTGGTGAATCTTTGTTGTAATAGGTTCTCAAGCTTGTAGCGAGCTCAGGCTTCAAGCCCCAATCCTGAAACCTGGCCATAGCGAAATATTGTGAATACATCGTATTAAAATTTCACTTATATTTGAATCTTTAAGAAATTTGATCAAAGAATTTTAAAATTAAACCTCTTTTGTGTGTAATATTAATAATTTGAATTTTAAAATAAAGATTTATATTCAAAATTTTCTAAAAACTGATTGTGAAATTGCAAAAATAAAAATAAATACTTGTAAAAAATATTTCCGGAATGTATTTTTTTATATCTTCGAAAACACTTTTATGCCAAAAGTAGGAAATGAAACTCCAATGGCCTTTTTCTCTACAACATACAGGGTGGTCATAAATTATTGTAGCCATTTCAAAAATTAATAAAAACACTAATAGTGTTATAACTAAGGTATTTTTTTAATGAGAGTGCATCTTAAAAAGTTTTTTTCAGATAGGTAATGCGCCGTTACTGTAGTCTAGGTGGTCGTAAATTATTGGACATCTCCCATTTTTGAGAGCCATTATCTGCAAAACTATTAAAGCTAGAAGAAAATTAAAAGCACATATTTGTAGAGAATTTTACCCTCTTTATTATGTTAAATCAATTGCAATTCGAAAACTGGATAGTTTTTGCGATATTCAAGAAAAACTAAGAAAGGAAACCAGAAAACGCACATCGGCTTCTGCTGATCGGTAGCTATTGCATATGGAAATCTCTCGCTGTAGCAAATTTAGAACGCCATAATGGCACGCCACCTATCTGAAAAAAAACTTTTTATTTGCCCTCTCATTTAAAATAAAAAAAGCAGTTGTAACATTATTAGTTTCTTTATTAATTTTTGAAATGGTCCTGTAAATCAAAATATTCGTTTATAAGCTAGTTTGTTCTGCAAAACACATTTCATCAAGAAGCTTCTCACAAAAATATGCCACATGGCAAAACATAAGTTTAAAATAAATTGCAAATTACAGAAATTTAATTATTAATAAATATTCATTACAATCATTTACCTATAAAAATCACGACAACTTAAAATATCATTTACCTATAAAAATCATGACAACTTAAAAAATCATTTACCTATAAAAATCATGGCAACTTAAAAAATCAAAGCATTAAACTGATGAATGAAATGAATTTGGAGTTCTTAACCCGATATTTTCTTTCATTTTTAAGATATCATCTAGAAATAAATTGCCCTCTTTCTTGGATATTAGAACCTGCTGCTTTTGCCTGTTTTACTATTGAATTCTGAGTGCTTCCATTAACCCCAGGGAATCTTTCCTAATTTTCTACACATTTCTTTTGTCCGTTTAGGTCTTTCCATTCTTTCACTTTTATTTTTGTTTGCTTTTGTCTCCAGAAACATCCGTTATCGTAATGGTGGCCCTTACATTATTTATTGTGCACCATCTTTTGTTCTCCCGATTAACTTAATTCTTAAATAGTTTTCGCCTGTGTATTTTTATATTTTTTCCTTCATTTGCTTATCTGAATTAAATAAACAAAGCAATGTATTGATAGTTAGGTTAAGTAATAACGCAATAATCATCGTTTACTTTTACGAACTCCGATATGTTAAAGTTCTACAAAGTTTAATGACATGTTGCAAACTGCAAACAATTTTACTTTGTCCATTTACTTTAATCCATTACGAATCAAGTCCTTAGCCCTTGATAAAATGGACTAGAATGGATTCCTTGTTTGTCTAAATCGATTCTCTCTGAGTTTATCTTAGTTTTTTGGCTTTCTTTGAATGATTTTGATTATTTTCATGCTAGTTTATTCTGCCAAAAAATTTTCAGTTCTTCCCGCAAAAATATGCTGCATGACAAAATGTAAGCTTAAAATGAATTAAAAATTACTGAAAATTAATCATTAATAAAAGATCCATTACAATTATTCACCTATAAAAACATTACAACTCCAGAATTAAACTTTTAAAACTGAATTTTTAAAATTCCTTCAACGGCATTTTCTTTTATTTTTTAACACTCAGAAATAAATGGTTCTCATTCTTAGATATCAGATCCTACAGATCCATCTGCCTGTTTTACCATTGAATTTTGTCATTTCTGAGTGCTTCCATTATCCCCAGGGAATATTTCCCAATCTGCCACGCATTTCCTATGTCCGATTAGCTCTTTCCATTCTTTCTCCCCTTTTTTCACAGACACATGCGTTATCTTAATGGTGCGCCATACATTATTTATTGCATAGCAGCCTTTGTTCTTCCGATTAACTATTTCTTTAAAAAGTTTTCGTCTTGGCATATTTTTATATTTTTACTTTTTATTTACTGGTACGAACTAGCTGACAAAGAGACGCATGGAGTTTTAACGTATTGGAGATTGTTTTCTGTTGTGATCTCCAATACGTTAAAGTTCTGCATGGTTTAATTATATATCTTAAACTACAAACTTTAAAATTATGCGTCGTTTTGTTTGTCGAATTACACAGCTCATAAATTGTTATTGTAGATATTTCAGCTTCTAGAGCAGCTTAACTTTTGACCTAATTTTTATTGAAAAATTGATTTTACAGGAAAAGGTTAATATGGTATTCAATTAGTTAAACTAGAAAAAAAATGGATGGTTTTTGCGTTTTTCCAATTAGTGGTTTTCAAAGGAAAAAGGATAGTACTGAAAAACATCATTATAAAGTACATAATGCTTAAAAATTTTTCCAGCATATGCGAAAATAATAAATTACTTCGTTGATTTTTAAAAAGAAATATGGTTCATTTTTATGCACTTTTATTTAGCTTGATTTGTTTCATGTTTGAAACGATGCAATTTTGTAAAATCATTTTTCGCTCATTTCCTGATGTACTAGAGTTCCGAAATTTTATGTAATCGTGTGTTCTCGATGACAGTGCGATAGTTTATTTTTTTCAAAACTTAATTATCAGTTATTAGATTACTTTAATTAAATTCTTAACTTTACGTGCGACCCCACCTGATAGTGAATTTGAAAAAGAAATATTTCAGGATTCCATGATATTTAAAATTATGAATTATAAATTGGAAACTAAACAGTAGAAAATAATTAAAATAAAAAAATTCTATGTTTAAGGACACTAATAAAGCTGTGTTTTTATTAACTTTGTTTTCTTTAAATTTATTATTTTTTTGAAATGATAATTTTTTAAATTTTTCCGAAAAATTAAATTTTACTTTTTTTGAAAAAAACTTTCGCATTTTCTGAATTTTCGCAAGAGCTCGAGGTTTGTCAGAGACATATTTTTACACATAGTAACAAAGATTAACAAAAATTTGTATTTAATTCTTGAAAATTAATCTTGGAGTAATTCAGTTTGGCTAGAAAAATCTCCTTGAATTATAATATCGCTCCTTGTATAATATAATGTGCAACAAAATTCGTTTTTTTTTTTTTTTTTTTTTTTTTGCGCATCAACAAACGCGTCCTTGAAATGCGCACTAGTTGAGTCTTCTTTTCACGTATACGTGTTTCGGATTCTTTGTTTCCTCTGATCACTTCGCACAATCTGATCTGGATGACAAATGAATATCATTGTGTGATAAACATTTTTATGCTTACAAGGTCTGTTATGTGCTGAGAAACTCGATTTAGTAACTTGGGAAATGGGAATCGAAAGATAACTAAATAATCTTCAATGAAGCGCAAGAATGAAAT
>BGPR01001145.1:172692-273949 GCA_013235015.1 Araneus ventricosus | reverse complement strand
ATGTATAAAAAACCAAAATGAAATAATACTACATATTATTTCATTTTACTATGTACAATTTTATTTTGCTATGTACTATTTTATTTTACTACGCATTATTCCATTTATTTTATTCTATTCATTACTTTTGATTTGTTAGCTTATTATCCTGTTTTGCAGTTAGTCGAAGCCTAAAAGGATAGATCAGAAGTTTTGAACCGTTTGTAAGTAAACAGGACGACACTTGATACTGCACCGACTTTTCAGACTTCCACACCACACTAACATAAGGATTTTTGACCTATAGCATCATATTAAATGTGCACCACTCGCGCGCGCGCGCACACACACAGGTGATTTGCAGTGGAATAGCGTTAAGAACAGATGGTCATCCGATCCTGAGACCACCATTGACCATGAGGCCACCCCAGCCAAACTATTTATGAATTAATGTTCACAAACGAACCATAAATATAAAATTTCTTGTGAGCTATTTTTATGCTTATCATAAAGCAAATAGAATCAGACACTCTAAGTTCTGAAAGTTCACATACTTTTAAATTCAATTATAGATTGTATCAGCTCTCATCTCGTCTTTTGACGATGGAAATTAATGTTTTTGCATAGAAGCTTTTTCTATCGAAAATAAGTTTTAAGAAACAGAAAAAGAGCGAATACAATAGAAACAGCAGAATAAATGTTATCTTAAAAGATAAAAAAAGTAGGACAAAAAATGCAGGATAACTTTTTGGAAGTAATACAATCATCACACACTAAAAAAGAAAATGAAAACTAACAAAAATATTTTATATCAACGTAAGGTTATTATAAAGAAGGGTCGAAATATTCACTGCACTTTTTTTTTAGGATTATTCAATACATGCAACTTAAAATAGTAAAAAAAAGATATTTTCTTAACTATTCTTGTTTACAAATATAAATGCTTAAAACATTTTATCAAAATTGGCGCATAATAATTTTAAAAGGAATTTCTTTTTGCTTATCAATTAAGAGTTTTTTTCTTCCGATTTTTGAGTCAAGACAGCATTTTGGAATGAAAATGAAGTCGTGGTTTTTTCTTTGTTTTTTTTTAACTTCGCAATTTGTAGTGAATAGAAGAAGTTCAAAACGCTCTATTATAAAAAACACTGTATCTTGAGAAGGAGGACATACTTTTAAGACGCATATAATTTTGCGCTTTTTCTGACAAGGCAGCTGACGAACGAATTTCGTACAAAAAAAAGATGCTATCCTTCCCATAAAAATACAAGAGAAAAAGTGGAAAACCGAAAAAAATAGGAGCAATAAAAGCAGATATTTCTATAATTTAGTTATAGCATATGCAGATTATACGCTTAAAATGTTTTCCTTCAAATCCAAAATAACCCACAAGATACCTCTTATACTACTTAAAACGAAGATTCGTCTTTACATTTAATAAAACAGGTAAGATTTTAGACCAACGGTTCCCAATCTTCTTTATTGTGAGGACCACCTGTTGTGTAAAAATATTTTGAGGCCCACTAACTAAATATACAAGTGAAAAAAAATACAAATACATATAAAACATTTGTATAGATATATATTATATACACGCTTATGTCAGTAATTAGTACTGTTCAGCAACGGATTCCGAAACTACCACTTTTGGACGATTTTATACTGGAAAGGGGTGACAGGCAATGAATAAGATGAGCGCATTTCCGGAGTTCTTTGTTAAATCACGCTCAGTAAAATGTAAACATCACCCTTCCATTCTTCACTTTCCCCCTATTTTGATTTTTAAAAAATAACTCCGCCCGGCGCATGCGCAAAAGCGCGGAGGATTTCCGAATCCGTTGATAAACAATAAAGCTTACTGTAAAAGGATTAAAAGATATATTTTTTTATAAAGCAAAAAACGAGTGACGGCTCTTGAAGCTGCCCTGACTTCAACTTTTGACTAGCGTTCCGCGGCCCACTAATACGCTATCCGAGGCCCACAAGTGGACCGCGGCCCATAAGTTGGGAACCGCTGCCTTAGACTATTAGTTACTTGATAATCAGATTATATTGAATAACAGCGAATTCAAGAACATTCGATAGATATCCGTTGAACAGCGACTGAACTTCTTCCCTTCGGATATCCTGCAAAATAACAGTTTTGCAATGCTTTATATAATGTAAATAAGTCGGCTATTATTTGTCTGAAAAAGCCGAAGATGGCTTACGAAGATTTGAATACGGAAGTGTTTGTCATGAAAGTTCTTTGTAATAAAAAATGTTCCTAAATATAATAAAATGAATGAAGGCTTTTTTCAAGTAATTTTGAACAAGATATTTCACAGAAATAAATTATTCGCGTGTACATATTAATATCAAATATAGTTCCTTTCACCCATCAGCTTCATTTTGTTTTATCTATGCAAATTCCTCTCACAATAATATTAAATGAAACAGCCTAAAGCAACACAAATGCTTTGCTTCAGACATTGGGAAAAGTTGAGCTGCTATTACATACTTACGTTAAGCTTTGCATCTTCTTTCATACATACGTGAAACATCCGTTCTTTTATAAGATAATTTAAGTGTAAAAATTAAGTATATTTACACATAAACAGTCAAATGGCCGAGATTTTAAAGTTGTAGATCGATCTAAAAGAATGTTTCCGAAAAGAAGAAAGCACAAGTTTTGATTTGCCTTACTTTGTTAGATTGACGTCCCTTTTTGAAGCCACATAGGGCCTATTTTGGGCTGTAATCTAGTGATTTTGAACCTTCGGCAGATGGCGAAGACGGCATCCAACTTGGCTTACTCTCTGAACTACCGGAACATACTAACGTGAGTTTTAGTACAGGATTATGTCCTGTACTAAAACTCTTGTTCGGTCACGTTGTTACAGAAATCCTATAGGCAGGAATTTATTTAACATTCTTGAAAGAAACTTGGATGCTCGTTTTCAAAGGGAAGTTCAATTGTTAAAAAAAGTTTCATAAAGAAGCTAAACTTTGATTATTTTTGTATTATAAATCATTTTTTATATATTTATTCTTAATATAAAAGAAATATTTGTTTCGTTTAAAAATACGCCTTTCTAAAATAAAATTACGTGATGTTAGAAATATTTTTTAATGAAGAAATGAAAATTAAGAAAATCTTAAAAGAACAACGAGAAGTTGTAGAATTCCAATGTGAACAGATGTGCTGGCTGCTTTATATTTACATCGATATATTTCAAGTTACAGATAGAGTTTACAATTTTATGCAGTTTTACGACTTTGAACTTAAAAAACCACATCCTCAAGGTCTAAACTTTTACGTAACATTAAAAAAAATTATCATACCTAGCACAAACCATATAGTGAGAAAGAGCTGTATAACGCAATCAACTGCTTTACAATAACTTCTGTACTCTTTTATTCGCCCTTGCGAATCTTTTGGCACATATTTTGTCCAAATTGCAATGAAGTGCTGTATGGTTCCGAAAACACCAGACACTATCAAATACACTGGAATATTGGGTTGGATTTTGCAGTCATCGATGTAGATCCAACCTATAAACATGAGAAACGTCCCAGAATTTAGAATTGTATCCAAAATAGGTCAATAATAAACATAAATTGTCTTAGTGTCAAAAGATTTCAAACAATACTTTGGATGCCTTTCTTTTATATTTATTTCTGCAAAATGCTTATTTTTTTAAACAACAACGTTTTTCATTTCTGTGAAAAAATATCAATTAATTAAAAATGGACGTACACAGTGTCTATCCAGAAGCTATTAAGTTTTTGCGAGGAGCATGTCTTGCATAAACGATCCGACACAAAACAGTTCAACAAGCGAGATTTTTTCAAAACTTGATTAATAATTTTTAGTGCAGCATTAAACAGTGGAAAAAACTTCAGATTATCTTTGAATTACTATGAAGCATCGAGTGGTTAAAATTAAAGTATCGTTGTTCAGATACTTTAGTGCAGGGTCGGCTCCACGAATGTGCAGCCTGTGCCACGGCACAGTGCGCCGATTCCTAATCATAAAATTCGCGCGCTTTATATGGCTGCCGACTGGAACACAATAGAAAAGAAAGTCAATGAAACAATGAGCTAATAAGCCAATGGTTAATAATTACAGTTAATAAGTATAGTTTATTTATCTATTTATAACCCTCGCCAACCCACTCACACATAGGGTATGGAGCGTTTTAACGGTCGGCGGGGATTACAACAATTATTTATTTATTTATTACCCATGAAGACCCACTCACCTATAGGGCATGGTAATAGTATAATTAAATATTTTAGCATTTGTACCAACATACGATATATACAGGGGGCACAATAATTTCGCACAGGTCACCGAATACTCTGGAGCTGGCCCTGATTTAGTGGGTAAAGGAAACGTCTTAAGAACCTCAAAATACTGTGGTATACTTTTTAAAACACAAGGAAACGATTGATGCTAAAAACTCGAAAAAATGAACTATGATGAAAGTAAGCGAATAGACCCTAGTATACGCATAATTCAGTCGTTGTAGTATAATAATTCAGTTACATTTTCTACGTGTATTAACTATGAATTATTGGTAGCGTTAGGAGTGCAAAAGATACTAATAATGGAATCAGTTCATGTGACGGCTTAGTTACATGACAAACGTATTTAATTATGCAAGTAAATGTTCCTCTGTACTGTAGGGTGCATGCGCCTCTCATTAACATCTTACGCTGTGCTTACATTTTACTCAACCTTTCTGGGTTTAAAAAGGAATGCTTCACTGTAGGACTTCTGGCTATGGTAACGTGTAAAAGAAAGATTATTGTTATATGAAAACGTTTTTCAAATTTTCACACCCTAAGTTACTACAAGCATGGACTGTTAAAATTTGGAAAGAAGTTTTTAAACCTACATCATACTGCGCATTTTGTTCTTTTAGCTATTAAGGATTTTGCAACACATAAAGGTACATATCTATTAAAAAATTTATAAAAAAATAAATGTTAATCTAATAAAAAAATTATAAAATGTAGATACAATTTAGATTAGGAATTACTCTAATCAGTGTTAACGAACATGAATGATTCTAATTTTAAAATAAATAAATTAAACAAATTTAAAGAACTGGTAAAATAAAACTAAAAATTTATATTAAAGGTTAATGTAAGAACTAGAATTATATTTCCAAAGAGACTATAATACAAAAAAGTCAACAATTATTCATTGATTATGGATTTTATAAAAGAAAAGATTTCATTTGTGTTTATCAGCTGTATGTTTACCTTAGATCAAAAGTAATTATTTCGAATTTGCACAACTGACTATATTATTTTACTCAATAATGTACAAACATCTTTAACAAATTGTTATTTCAGTAAGCATGATATTCCAAAGCAAGGGTATAAAAATCCATGATTTTTAGACGTATTTATGTACTAAGAGAGATCATCCATAAGTGAATTATGAATTATAAATCAGTGTATTTATCAGCGTATTTTTTGAAACTATTGATGTAATTTTCGACGATTGGTTTACATTTTAAAAACTAATTTATATGCTTACTCATATTTCCTAATAACTGTTTTAAAATTATTATTAACACACAAGAATAGTATTACAATTCTTACTATCTAAAAATAATTTATTAAAGTTATTTCAATGAAATTTATTTATTTACCTATTACCAGCAAAGCAATAGAGATAAAAGGGAAGCCACC
This sequence comes from Araneus ventricosus, assembly GCA_013235015.1. Classification (NCBI taxonomy): domain Eukaryota; kingdom Metazoa; phylum Arthropoda; class Arachnida; order Araneae; family Araneidae; genus Araneus; species Araneus ventricosus. The sequence continues at coordinate 268,282 of BGPR01001145.1, read as the reverse complement.
AACACAGAACATCCATCCTACTGTGAAAAGAAATCACAAAATTAAATGCAATTATAATAGTTATTATATTAATTGTATCAATGTTTCTCTAAAAATTGATATAATAATAAAATACAAAAAGTGTTGCAAAAGTCAATTAATTGTTTAATATATGGTACAAGCAGCCTATATATTTCAAAATAAACGAACTTTTGAGATGAAAGTATTTTGCTGTGTAACTTACTGTGAAATTTATATTTTCATATCTGGAAATAATTTTCAGTTGTAAGGGTTAACTTTATAGTGTTATTTCGTTTTAATTTATCTAATGTTCATGCAAGAAAGATAAGAACTGGTAATGTAGCTTTAAACTGGGGATAAATAACAAAATATTATGGCATTATTGACGTTTTCGTGTGATAAATTAGGCTTAGTCTGCTTTGAATTTCTTAATTCTTTTTCACTAAGTGCACTCGGCTAGGTCGGGACTGTATTTCGAGCAATTTTAAGGCGTTTGATTAGCAAATTGTTGATCAGTATTGCATTCCACTTACAGCAGGGATTTCTCGTTTTTATACACTTTTATTTAATTTGAACTTCGTGTTTGTAAAAATAGATGATGACAATACATTTTTTAAATATTTGCAGAACATAATTATCAGTTAATCAATTAATGAAATTAAAATTTTATTCCAGGCGAATGGTGCCCACCTGGTAATAAATTCAAAAAAATTAATTTCAAGATTTATTTATAATAATTTTATTTTTTTTTATTTATAATTTTGACATTTATAATAATGAATTATGCATTAAAGACTAAAAAGTAGAAAATAATTAAAATAAAAAATCTAACTTTTATTACACTAACAAAAGTGTGTTTTTAAAAACTGTTTTTATTAAATTTATTCTTCGTTGCGCTTTTTCTTGTCCTTTGGGGTGTTTCCTCTGCAGAGGAAGGACTCTGTAATCAACGTGCTGCTTTACAACAGTTTTTTCCACAACGTAACTTCTCATGTTTTGTTTTCACTTCATTATTTTACTATTTATTTTTTAACCTAGGAAGTTTAGTTTATGCACAAATTTAAGTGTTTTTTAATATATTTGCAGTTATTTATTATTCTTTCGTATTTTGTGAATATCGTCAAAAACTTTTACGTTATGAAAGAAAACCCCAAATCGTAAATTTGAATCATCAGAAACCAAACTGTTAATAAATTTAGCAAGTTTTAATAAAATTCCTGTCAACTGATGTTACTTTTGTGAAGCATATTCCAAGTTAAATAAGCAAAGCTTTATAGTTCATGCAGCAGATTTGGACGCGAAGTGTATAACAATAGAACATTTAAACATACATGTTTAATAAACCAATTTCAAGTGCATTGGTAATCCAAATTAGCTTTAAAATTTAGTTTTAATTAAATATTTCAGCTTACTTTTGCTTTTTGGTTCCAAAATATTCGCGTAAAATGTTCTGTTCTGAAGAAATACACTCATCGGTTAAATTGTACATTATTACATTGTGAATAAATTGTCACGGCTAAATGTACTTAAAACTGATTAAATTTCCAAATAAACACTAGAGAAACAAATATTAATTACATATTACACTTTGTGAAAATTATTGGCATTCATAAAGTATGAATTTCATTCCGAATACTTTATGAAATTCCTTGCGTTTTCGGAATCAGTCTCGAGTTGAGAGAGGAATATATATTACAGGAAATGATTGTTTCACAGTCGAAATCTGTATAGACGACATAGCTATGATTTAACCTCAGTGTTTGGGTTGTCTTGGATACACACAGAAATCCATGAACATGAGCTGATAATTAAACTGAGAATCCGAGGATGGGAAGTGCACCTAAATGACGGATATTACTATAGTCGAGTTGCTAGAAATCGGGAACTAAAGCTTTGTATATCGCTTTTGGTCCATTCTCAAGAAGATGAAACCACATTGAGTTGGCATTCAGTAATAATCATGTTCATCAATTATACGCTTTTATATAATTTGACTTTTTCATTTTTTTTTTCAAATTTCTTGTTTGTAAAGATGGAATTTTGCAATAGATTTTTCACTCCCTTTCTGATGTACAAAAGATGTGAAATTTTGCACAGTTGTGTGGTCCCGGTGGCAATACAATATTTTAATATTTTCGTAACTTAATGATCATTTAATCGATTAATTTTAATTAAGTTTTCATTTCATATCAGAGGCGCCATCTGATTGTGAATTTGAGAAAAAAAATTAATTCTAAAATTCCATAATATTTATAATAGTGAATTATTGAAGACTCAAAAGTAAAATCAATAAAAATATAAGTTTTTTAAAAACGCACTTTTATTAATGTATTGATGAGTAGAAAATAATTGTTTTAACAAAAATATGGAGGTCAAAATAAAATCTTAAAACGATAAAAACTAAATTATAAGGATATTAAGCCACATTAAACATCATAAGAGAGGAAATTCCTAAACATCCTTCAAAAATTAATAAAAATAATTCTTTAAAAATGTGATAAAAATTTCAATTTACTGAGAGTATTTTATTAACGCCTCACGCTTTTACGATTTTATTTTGGCCTCCATATTTTGATAACGAAAATCATTTTTTTACTTTTCAGTTTACTGATAAAAGAATTTTTAAAACCTTTTTATTCTTTATTACTTTCCGGTGGCTTCCGTTTATTATGTTAAAGAAAATTAAGTTTCTGGCCTCGAAACGCATTTTAGACCCATATTATGGTTATGCAATAAGCCCATCATTATAAGGAAGAATTCAATGTCAACGGATGACATAAATTAAGCTGCATTCCCGGTATATTAAACGAAAGCATAAAAGCATTCATTGAATGTGCTTGTAAATACTAATAACTTTATAGTGAAATGAAATATTAGCATGCAAGTGCCTTATTACTTCATTTTATTAAAGAATGGAGGCATACTCACAGGTCGAAAATATAATCAAGACAGCCTTGACAAAAAACTCGCAGACGTTGGAAGAACTCGACCACGCAATTTTCAATCGCGTGATAGGAAATAGATACATGGATGGTTTATCTGTAAGAAACAATAATACAATTCATGAAAAGTCTTTTGAAGTAACAAGAAAAAAGAGATATCATAAATAATAAAAGATTTTCAAGTAGCAAGAATAAAATAGAAATCATAAAGAGTGTAAAATTTCATAATATTAATTTCATAAAATTTCCTTTCATGTATATTCACATTTTATTCATTGAAAACCAATATTATACCACGGCTCTTTCATGTACTATTATTGATATATTAGCAATAACAGTACATACATCGATGGTTAATCTGTAAAAAAAAACCAATAGTACAATTTATAAAAAAAATCTTTTGAAGTAACAAGAAAAAATAGATATCATGAATAATAAACAGCTTCAAGTAACAAGAATAAAATACAGATCATAAAGACTAAAACTTCGTAATATTATTTCATAAAATTGTCTTTGCTGTATATTCAAATCTTATTCTTTAAAAGCTAATATCATGCATGTCTCTTTGATGTATTAGTATCGATATATTATCAGAGTCAAAGTAATTTGTTCTCTCTACCAAATGAAAATTTCTCATTAATAATTTATTTAACGAAATCAAATAAAAAAATCATTTTAAGCTATAGTTCTGAATCCAAATCGAATATTTTAGTCATAAATTTTGTCACTCGGTCGAAATACGGAAGTGCAATAACTTCTCTTTACCTCTGAATAGTTCTTAAACATGAGTAACAGACTTCTAAAACTCGTCAGATACATTTAAACAAACGTCTGGCTTAAACAAATTATTATAAATAAATGTGATAAATCAAAATACCACTTTAATTATTTTTATTTCATCTATTGAAACTAATTTCACAGTATGGTCTTAATTTACATAAAAAAATTCTTGTCAACCTTTTTGAAAAAACTCACGAATGGGAAAGTTTTCTTCCACTATGTGTAAAACCATCGCCATGCATCATCTTTCATAAAACAAATGGATTGTTTGAATTGAATTTTTCAAAAATGACTTCTGTTAAATATATCAAGTAACAGTAACAGCAGTTGACTCTATAAAAAGAGGAACAAATTTTTTTAATCATTTCCACTAAGTTCCCAATAAAACGTCTTCCCAAAAAATAAATGCGATTTAAAGTAATATATATAAATTAAATAAAAATAAATAAAATCAATGCACAATTTTTAAAATATCCGATTCCTTATGGCAAGTTTATTATTATTATTATTTCAGAATAAGCCCGCTCTTTAAATTTGCGGAAAAGCCTAGTTTTAGAAAAATCGAAAATTATTCTGTAAGCATATTTATATCTTCAGAAATAGAAAATACTGTAGTTTCTACATCTAATTATCCAGTAAATAATAGTAATAATAATGAAACTAAGGGCTATTAAATAAACGTTCTATAATTTTAAAAAACACATGGAATTAATTACACAACAGAAACACTGGTTATTTTTTACGGTAAACAAAAAAAGACTGCAGCGAACTCCGTCATCAAAAAATTATCTATCCATCAGTAGCTACGGAAACAAAATACAAACCATTTTATTGGATTATTAAAAAGCAACAGAGAAATAGTCCAGGCAGCTCAACGAGAGACAAAACAGACTGCTTAATGTGTTTTTCATGTTAAACGAAGGGCCATTTTTTAATTCTTTCCGCAAAGTAATCTCTGAATTGTAGAAAATATTTATATTTTAGAGAAAAATTTCTGTAGTTCAGCTGTTTTGTCAAGTACGCAGATATTGCGCAGACTTTCTCTTGAGTGAAATTAACTGCAGAATACTTTTCACACAATTAAATTTCTCCTAATTCTCTCTTCTTTTCTATTATTTCGGTATACATAAAGTGACCAGACGTCTCAGATTAGATAGGATGGTCCCGGCTTCAAACATTTCCCGGACTTTTCCCGATTTCGAATAAAATATTCCAGATTCTCCCGTTTTCGCTTTTTTACATACCTAATTTGTATTATAATTAAACATTTCGTATTTAAAAAATTACCAGAATTATTAAGATTATTTTATTTTCAAAAAATAAGCTCCTGAAGAATTCTTCTCAACTATTACTGCACATAGAATACTGCCACCCTAGTTGAGATCTTTGTAAATTATGAAAAAAATCACGTTTTCTTTATTCTAAATTTTTAAAAATAGAGAAAATTTTCTTTCATTTATGTGGAACTTTAATTTACGTGCATTCTATTGAAAATGTATTTTCTAACTTGAATAAGTAGAGAAACGAAAGAACTCAGCTAGATGTGAAAACAATGAAGGCACTCTTAATCACCAAGAATAAAGATATCCAAAGCTGTGTTGAATTCTAATAAAAGTTTTTGACGAAAAAAGATGTCGTGAAAGGAATTCATAGTTTAAAGAAGCTAATTATGAATATTATCATTCAGTGACTCTGAAGAAAAAGTGATAATGAAATACATATTAATTATATTTCTTTATCTCTTCCTGCTTTCTTTTTGCAAACATTTGCTAATTTAACTTATACATTGTTTCTCCCATTTTTCTGGGAAAAAAATTTCGGAATTGGTTCAACCTTCTCCTCACCCCCATCCTTTCTCCAATATCTACAGCATTAACTTTTTGACATGCTTTTATTTTACTTAACTTCTTTCGTATCAGTATATTTCACGTTTCTAATACAGTAGAGTCCGGCTTACCTGGACTAGATGGGACCGAACCCTGTCCGTATCATCGAAAGTCCGGATTAAACGGAATTTACCTTAGAATACACTTAATACAAGTTTTAGATGTGTAAAACTATAAATTTTCTTTTCATAAATATATACAACTTTCCCTACAGCTTAATTTTAGTTTTAATACTAATGTATACGTAGACCTAAGTTTATGACTTACGAACTGATGCAGGATTAACAAAAGAAAACATTTTTGTGTATAACTAAAATACATATTTTGTAAATAAATATTTTTTAAATCAAGCCCGGATTAACCGGATGTCCGGACAAGCGGGATCCGGATTAGCGGGACTCTACTATAACTGAATTTTGTAATCGTTTTTTCGCTCACTTTCTCATATGTTAGAGTTCTGAAATTTTATTCTGTAACGTTGTGTCCAATGTCAATATTTTAATATTTTCATAACTTAAATATCAATTAATCAATTAATTTAAATTAGTTTTTGATTCGATGTGAGAAATGCCATCTGATAGTAAATTTCAGAAAAATTGAATAAAAGATTCGATAATAATTGTAATAATGAATTCTAAAATATATTAAAAATTAAAAAGTAGGAAATAATAAAAAGGCAAAAATATTAAAACACATTTTTATTAGTGTATTGAAAACATTTTTTCAAAAAATATGAAGGTCAAAACAAAAATCACAATTGTCACATCATTGTTTTTTTTTTATAGTCTTGCTAAAGAAGGTACTACCATGCCTCAGGTCTATGTAGAACCCTTGACCTACCTTGAATTATACTCAAGAAGAAAGGCCTTTGTTAACATTTCTTGGAGGCATCCACCAGCTCATTTATGGTATCGTAGTGAAGGCTCCGGTGCTACTATACATTTTAAGGGGGATAGGAAAGACCATGCAACTTTGGCTCACTTAACTTCCGGTCACTTAAAAACCCTCATATTCTCTCGTGGTTATAAGAAGTTCAATATCTGCACAAAGTGCAACATGATTGAGGCCACTCCGCAACATCTACTTGACTGTGTTGCCTTGGTGTATGATAACCTGCTTAAGCGACCGGATTTTGTGTTGGAGGTGATGAAGGCGAACGACCTCATGGATCTGATCCGATTCAGATCAGAAGGATTAGAAAGAAGAAGAATTGTTTTTTGAGCTAGTGGTCAGACAACCAAAACATGGCTTCTTCACAAACTTCAGTTATGAATATTTCTTACTGCTTTACGTATGGCACTGTTAAAAGAACTTCTATTAAATATATAAATTTTATCTTTCAGTAAATCTCCTTAGAATATGAATTAAATCTCTTATTAGATTTATAGGATCGATGAATCCCGCCATTTCCAACCGCTGGTATCTCACGATCAGAAAATTTTTCATGCAGAAGTTGTCAACATTCCAAGCCGTCAAAAGATGGTCTTCCAAAACCTTTCAGAGACTATTAAATCTTATTTTAAGAATATAATGTTCGGTACTGTCTTCTGTTGGAACATTCGGCATAATACATTAGTTAATTTATCCAGGCTCATCTTCTTTTAATGAGTAACGTTTCTTATTATTTGACACAATTTTAAAACCATTAAGCTTAATAATTTTTTATTTGTTTCTCTTAAATATGAAGGTTATCCGCAAAGTCTCCTTACAATTTCAAAAAATTACTTTAAAAAAGCAGTTGATGAAGTATGTTAATGATATTTTTGTCCATGTACTCAGTTATTATCAAAGTTTGTGATCACATTCGAGTATATCTGGCGTCCTGTTATTCAAAGTGCAGGGCCAGATTTCCCATAGGGAACCTAAGCCATGGCCTAGGACGCAACCGTCTGGGGGTGCATATTCAAAACAAATTATAACCAAAGATTTACAAACTTTTCAGTATTATTTTGCTAAGGGCATATAAAATGTTTTTAAAATTGATATTCGTTATATTAAATATATTGAACTGTACATTTTTTCGTCTTTCTGTGGTACCGTCTCTTGCACTTGCACTTCTTTTCATAGAAATCGAGTTAATGAGATTGATGACCCTTCAAGCCTATACACGGACATAAACGCGAGCGATGAAGTTCCAGTACGTATTTCATACGATTTCAAGAAATGCGATTAGTATTTTTGCAGGTATTAATATTGTGTTGTTTCATAAGTAGAGTAATTTTGAATTAAAAATTTTATGCAGTTCAAGGATTATAAAAATTGTATTAAAGTGCTTATATATTTCAAAGATAAACTATTGTATATTGAATTGAAAATTATATGTTAATTTTTTTACAGGGCGCAGAATATGCTTTGGCTTAGGGTGTAGAAATGTGTAAATCTGGCCCTGTCAAAAAGAGGTAATTGTAAAAGCCCTTAGGAAATAGGTACTCCTTAAGTAATGGCGAAAATTTATCTTGGGATGTTTATCTTTCTATGGGGTTATGTTAAAGATGTCGTGTATCGAACAGAATTACATGAAATTAACGACCTAAAGGAAAAGATCATTTATATATTTATTTAAAAAGACTAATTAAATATTTTATTCTATTTATCGTTCATGATGACCCTATGTCATTGGAAATATGGCAATAAATCGAGTCCCGTCTTGATACGCTTCGTACAACTAATGGTACCCATAATGAGGTGGTTTAAATGAGGAAAAAACATCAATATCTACTGCTCATTTTATAATAATTTTCAGTGGCGAATCCAGGGGGGGCTATCGGGCTACAGACCCCCCCCCCGAGCCAAGCCAGAATTCTTGATTTTATTTAACATCATTACAACTATTTTTTCTTAATTTCCCTCTTTTAAAAAAATAATAAAAACGTTTCGACATTACTTTCTGGCTTGACAGGCTCGAAACTTTTCCTACTTTTGTAGTCATTCCACTTGTACTTGTAGATTTGACGCGGTCTAAGACATTTTTTGGCTAGTTATTTCATTGTAAATTTTATAAAATTATCGAACGTTTTGTATTGTTTTTTATGATTCTTATTGTCAGGTGAGAAAAGTCTATAAAGTTAAAGAGTTTTGGTTTTCTTTAGCCTTGAGGTTTGACATTAATCACAACGATACAAAGTTTTTATGACCTCAGCTCCCCCCAGACCCGAATCCTAGATTCGCCACTGATAAGTTTCATTAATAAAATCATGAATTTGCAAGTAAAGAGACTTTGTGAACACCCCGTATATTCTGCATTATCTAAAGGTCTAATTATAATTGAATATCATTTCCAATCTAAAAACAAATAAATAAGCTTTATCCCGAAATAAATGGACAGTTAATTTAAAGCTTAGCATCTGTATTTTCCCTTTATACATAATGTTATATACAAGTACTACAGACGGTTTTACAAAATAAAAAGAGAGAGAGAAAAAAAGAAAAACATGAATTTCAAAAAATGTACGATCTTTTATTGCTGCTTGATATTTTTTTTCGATGTAGATTGAAGAAATTGCTTCTGTATGAATATCAAGTTTTGTTTGAGTGAGTTTTATTAGAAGCATCTGCATTTCCTGTATGATCGCCATGAATAAAACATGAGTCCATTTACTTTTCAACTATTTTCTTTCGATTTGTTTAAAACTTCTTCGGATTATTTCTGATCGGCGGCGTTTCTTAAACAGCTTGCAAAAACTAAGAACAAAACTGAACCTCTCAAATGGGCTTAGTGAATGAGTAGTAAAAGAAACTATAGAACTATTTAAAAAGCATTTTAAGTTTTTTTTTCATTCCAAAAGTCTGAGATGAAATTTTCTCTTCATCGATTTCCCCTTTTTTTCATGCAGATTTATCGGAAACGTTTTATAGTGAACGCTTGTTTTGAATAAACATTTTTTTCTCAGAAATTCCATTCGCAATGTATTTGTAGATTGGGATAAATACACAAATAAATTCTGAAACTACATTTTCCAATTGCTGTAAAATCAAATATAAGTCAAAAATAGAGCATGTATTGAATACTTAACCCCTTACCAGTATATTCCGAGCGTCGTGTATCGCATTATGGCATTTTTGCACTAGTGTAATAACTAATTGTGATTATATTCTAAGACAATTTTTGATAACATTTGTTGGTATATTTCTTTATAATGGAATTCTACAAGGTACGTCATTACTTTAATTTACTATGGACTATGCTAGAATATGAAATATTTTCATCAGTTTAATTGAGAAGATTATTTACTCATAGTTCCGTCTAGATTGACAAACAATTCCAAAAAAGACTTAATAATAATAAATTTCATGTCATAAATTTCCTTACAAAATTTTGTTTCACTCTATCATTTAACCTAATAGCAACTTCACATCTCACAGGCCATACTGGGTTACAATCAAACACATGGTAGATGCTACTTCTCTGTAAGTTTGTTCAAGTGTCTTGTATAGGTTAAGCATATCATTGAAACGTGTCCTTGTTTTAAGTGTAAAGATTTCACCATTCTAAGAGCATTTCAATCAATTTAATTGAACCTTTTAAAAGGCCCGCACTCCCAACTTCTTTTTAAAGTATTGGCTTCCATTCATTGATGTCACGTACCGTATTTTAGTATCAGTTGCCGCTAAATTTTTGGCGAGATATAATCACAGAAATATCATAGATATTTTATCGCTTAGATTTTACTTGCATACTAATTATTAGCTATATTTAGTTCAACATGTCAAATGAGGATTAAATACAATTTAATTCCAGCGACCAATTCCCAAAAACCATAACATGGAGAGAATTAAGCACTCAAAATGCGACATTATTCCAAAATCAAATGATGCACATCGTCACTGTTAAACCAAAATGTCGTATGTTAAAAACCACACATAGCAAAATATACGAAATTTTGATGTAACGGCTGGAACCACTAACGACATATGGCGTTTTGCGACAACCTGCAACAATCATATATCACTTACAACAGTCTCAGAGCTAACCTATACAAGTGTTTTGCATCAATAAAATGTTTTGTAAAATTTGACTTACGACATTTTGATATAACAGTTAGATGTATAGATAAGAAAAAAATTGAAGAAAAATATCTACTTTTGGATTTTTCTTTGGCTTCGTCATCTTTCTTCTTACGCAATGGTAAAGTGGCTGTATCATCTCCTTCTGTCTGGATATCTATCTGTATGGATTCTTTCTCTTTTTTCAGGAGATTATCCTCTACCTTCTCCTCTTCAGGTTCCTCCTTCGAATCTTTGTTTTCCTCTTCAGGTTCTTCAATGGAATCATCATTCTCTTCTTCGTTCTCCTCCTCTCTGGAATCTTTATTCTCCTCTTTTCGATAATACTCCGGTGCTGTAGGTGAGGTCTGGAGGTTTTCCATCTCGAATCACTAAAGTGCAAAATAAAAGAAATTTAGTCTTATGCAGTTTATTTTCATTTTGAAGACAAGTCAAAACAAAAAGAGCCTTGCACGAAAAAGATATTTCGCAACTGAAGCATTTTTTTTTCTTTTAGGATTACTACCAATTCATAGCAACTAACTTTTTAAATTTAGGCAGGTAAAAAAATGAAAGAACATAAGGAGACTTGAAATTTCCAGTTTTTATCTGTCGTTCTGTATGTTTCAGTACTTATGTCATCTTTATACACAAATGGATAAAACGGTAAGATCTATTGCAGAGAGCTATATCGTCGCTGTTGTATCATAATGTCTTAAATCCAAAAACACACAGCAAAACATGCGAAGCTTTATTGTAACAGCTAGTACCACTTGCAACATATAGCATTTTGTGACAACATACAACCATATACCACACAAATAATTTGAGAGCAGATGTAGCTAACCTATGCAAGTACTTTTCATCAATAAAATATTTTGGCAAATTTAACTTACAACATTTTGGTACAACAGTGACGATATGCAGCACTTGGTAATCACGCCAAGTTTTATGATCATACCTGTAGTCAGAGATCGCATACAATTACATTATCTTAAAAATGTTTGTTGTCAAAGCTTACTAGAGCTATATTAATTTTTTAAAATACTATTATTAACCCCTTAGCCTACGAATTCGTTTAACCTTTCTAATTCAGACATTTATTGTTATTTCAATCCATATAAGAACGTAAAGGAGACCTGAGACACTTAAAAGTGTCCAACTTCTTTGAATTTTTTAATTGCTATTTTAATTAAATTTCATATTTTAAGATCAAAAATTCTGTAATTCGATGCACGAACAAGGCACGTCATTGTATGCGAGAAAGTTAAAGCTGAAAATGCTTAAGCAGGTTAGTTTATTTACTGCGCAATGTATTTATGTATTAGGAAAACAAATTTTTTTTAAATCTGATTTTATAGATATTTTTACTGAATTAATTTCCTGGTAAATGTTACATGAGGGTTGTTGGGACATACATTGTGATCTTGAACCTTGGTCAGACCGCAGTTGAATGCCATATCAGATATAAATTATCATAGTGCATGGTTCTCAGGCTTTTATAGTGGGTCGTCGGTGCCCTCTCGGCTTCCACATCAGAGGATAACGAGTTCCAAACTCAGTTGCACAGAAGATTCGTCGAGTATGTGAGCCCTGATGCACGTTAAATATGTCATCGAGAATCAAACGATCTCGCGTGCTCACCAGTGGGTTAAGGCATGGCATGGTACGACTCAGGAGCATAAATTGAAGGAAGAAGCTTATGTTCTATCTTTTGGTTGTACTCTTTAACAATATTCAAAAGCTGGTAGAACAACATACGCTTTAGCAACGAATTGCTAGCTGTGATTGGGCTGGCTGCAGAAGGTTTTCCACCAAACGGAGAAAATTTGTGGGCCAGTTTCCCCTGAAATTCTTTCAGGAACGCAATTCATATCATATATTGGAACTATAGCAGACACCTCAAGTGCTACTAAGTTGCTCCAAGGTCGCTTTGGCCAGCAAAAATGTCACTCTTCTCCACTATAATGAGTCCTTCTGGTCTATTCTGGCACCCCCGGTGGGGGTACCAGAATAGACCCCCTTGACTCACGAACTTGAATAGATACGCTATACTAAGAGTGGAATTAGAACCACCACCCCGATCTCGCAATGATGTGGAATTAAATTCGTGCTCATCATCTGACAAAGGTTCAAAATTACGATGTTCGTCCAAAAATAGCCCTCAGGTAGTTTCAAAATAAGACGTTAATGTAACTAAGCTAACTGACTCTTGTATTCATTTAAAAATGTAAATCTTTTCATTACAAATCAACAAAGTAACTTCTCTTCTATGTAAAAAGTTTAATTTGATTTAGCGTTATATTAAAACGATGTTTTTCTTCGCCATTAGCTCCACAGAATTTATTTTGAAAATGGTGGATCATTAGCGAAGATTAAATATGCGCTAACTGTGCTAACCTAATCAGAAGAAAAAAAAAGGATTATGCAGAATTTCCATGTAAACTTTAAGCAGTATTTCCTCACTTCCTTGGTGAGATATTCTGTTAATTAAACTCTTTCATTAGAGCATTTTTCATTTGCTCAGCTCGCATGTGCATTTTAAAAAGAAAGATCTTAAGTTAATTATTTTCTTTTAAATCAAGACTTTGAAGAAACAGCAGAAATGAAGTGCACGTGTCTTCCTTAAGAATTGTTTATATCAGGAGTGATTCTGCTTTTGCCCATTGATTTACTTCATTAGAACGATTAACCCTTCAAGATAGAAATTATTAGAGTAGTTTAACCTTTAACCTTCCAGCGGGTGTTTAGCTTAGTTATATTAACGTCCCGTTTTGAAGCAACACGAGGGCTATTTTGGGACGGACCTCGTAATTTTGAACCACGGTCCCTTCCAACGGGAGCGTGTATGCACGAGATACTTATATCGTGCATCGTATTTATGTCGTTGTTTTACAAAAATAAATGCAATTTTTATTTATGTAATCTGTATTTATTAGCTCAATATTAAGCAAAGATTATATAAATAAAAATTGCACTTAAATTTAAGAAAGAATGATATGACTATGCCATACGATGCACAATACAAGTATGTCCTGCATATGCGATGCACGATACAAGTAATGTCCTGCATATGCGATGCACGATACAAGTAATGTCCTGCATATGCGATGCACGATACAAGTAATGTCCTGCATATGCGATGCACGATACAGTAATGTTCCGTATATGCGATGCACGTAAATGTCCTGCATATGCGATGCACGATAAAGTATGTCCTGCATATGCGATGCACGATGCGTATGTCTCTGCATATGCGATGCACGATACAAGTATGCCCTGCATATGCGATGCACGATACAAGTATGCCCTGCATATGCGATGCACGATACAAGTATGCCCTGCATATGCGCGCCCGCTGGAAGGTTAAAGGGCCATTTTTTCTAGTAATGGTATATAAAAATATTTTGTTATTGAGATTGATTTAATAAAATTTAGCTTTAATTTTCATTAAATAAAATTAACCTAATTTGTTAATTAATTTGATTAATTAGCAATTATTAACAAATTAAGACACTTCGTTATGGTTCGAGATTAAAAACTGAAATATGCAGGGGTGTTTTGTTTCATCGGTAAATTTGGTGAGAATTTACGCCAAATTACTTTGACACACTGCAGTCTTAATAATAATTTATTGATAATTAATTTGATTGTTAAAATCGCGTGATGTGGTCAAAGTATGTATTCATGTTTTTTGCGGTTTCTGAAATTATTAAGAGACAACATCTTTAATCAGAGAGGGTAAAATACCATCGATAATTGAAAAATTATTGAATTTTACAATACACCACAGCCTAAGAAAGGGTTAAACTAAATTTCTGTTTTTAGAAGGTTCCAAACGAGTCATTTTGAGCCGAGGTGGCCTAGTGGTAAGGTGTCGATCGTGTATTGGGCCCGCTGCACGTTAAATCATATGTAGGGAGTCAAACGTCCTCGTCGGAAGTTTGGAGAGGGGTTTGCCAGCTCAGGTCCCGTTCTCGTGATTTGACCGCGGTTTAAAATTACGAGGTCCGTCCTAAAATAGCCCTCGTGTTGCTTCAAAAAGGATCGTTAATATAACTAAGCTTTAAAAAAAAACCCGAGTCATTTAGTATGCTGAAAATGAAACGAAAGAAAATAGCATAAAAGAAAGTGTTTGCATCATCTTTAGCAAAATACAATTTTTTTTGGAAACATTCGCGTTTGTGTTACTGGTGAAACAAGACTTCTTTCCATCAAATATGCAATAAAGTCCATTCGATAAGAATTGCACATTTTCTACTTTTCAGATTCTCTTTGTGTTACTGGTGAAACAAGACTTCTTTCCATCAAATATGCAATAAAGTCCATTCGATAAGAATTGCACATTTTCTACTTTTCAGATTCTCTAAAAATTCTTCTTAACGGTTTCCGATAAGACACGAAAGGAAATCAGAATACAGTCACTCACTGATGATACCAGTAAGACACCGACTCTTTCATTAACTGTGTAATAAAACTCCTTCGGCGAGGGATTTCTCTTTTTTCGAATTCTCTGAAAATTTAGCTGAATATTTTTACTTTTCGCACACGAAATATACTAAGAGAAAGTGCAAGCGTGGAAAAATCTGACCTCCAGACTGATGAATCTCCACGTTTTAGACCTCTTTGAGACTGAAAAAATCACTTTTTGGGATTATGTCTACCTATCTGTCTGTGAATACAATAACTCAAAAACGGAAAGATCTCAACAGATGAAATTTGTCTGTGGTCTTTACACCAAACTTGTTGATCTATATCAAATATTGGACTAAATTTCTCAAATGGAAATCTGTTTGCGAACCTGTGAATACGATAATTCAAGATCATAACGAACTAGATGGATGAAATTTGGTATGGGCTTTATCGCCGGAATTATAGATCAGTATTTAATTTTAGACCCAGTCGGTCAAAAAGAAGAGTTCCAAAATTCATACTCGATTGTCTTCACTTTATGACGAAGCTAAACACAAAACGTGATGTATTGTGGAAGTGAACTAAAAAGCCAAAGGAAGAACACTTCCGCTGGCTAGATAATAAGTAAAAAAAGTAGAAATAATATTTCTACGTCTCGTTGCTGGACATTTATGCATACCTCATCTCTTGGACATAAATATCTAAAACTTCTTGACTCCGCTAATTTTTTCATTATTTAAGAAATGAAGATAGCTATAAATGAAGTTTAGTCTAAACTAAACCATAAATGAAGGTAGCCATAAACGATAACTACGTCCTGCCTTGGCATCCGAATCCTGAAATACTGGATCGCCGCGATAATAACACGGTATTGTGGCTTATTACAAAGTGGTCAGCACTGACCCAAGCACCAACCCCTCACTTGGGAGGTACACCCCGTCATCGAGAATGTGGCCAATACAACCACGCTACCATTGCTATTTATCCAGGGGACGCGAGAACCTGCTTACTTTTAACCGGCAACTTCTCATCCATGCACTTGTGGTGCCTCCCCTGGAGATTAAAGAAAGATTAAATAAAAAAAAGTTGTTAAAAATTTTATAATGCTGGAAAATACATAAACAGTTTCTTGCCTATTTCTTTTAATTCCATTCCTAACTGTGTTAGATATTCTTAACGTTTTAAAATTCACCGTTTCGTTATTATGTCAAGATTAAAATAAGAAATTTTATGTTTTGAAATTTTGCATGCATATTTTCATTTTCCAAAATTTTTTACGATTTAAAATTTTGTATAAATATTTTCATTTCTCTTCATGATATATAATAAAATTTGAAAAAGTATGAAATTTTATGCAAACTATAACTGACTTGTTTTAATAACGAATATTCAGCTGCAGAAATTCAAAATATATAACAAAACGAAAAATTCGAACTAAAACCTTCGACATTTTTGCGACGTCTTTTTAAATGATCTTTGGTTCAACAGTTGGGATCGATAAATCAAGGAAGGCATAAGCAACAGAAAGCCATTTTACCGAGTTCGAATTCATAAATCTCTTCAAAAAAATAAACTCGCACGTTACAACTCCAGCACTTATAACCACCCACTATATTGCGCAGGAAAACCCAAAGATAAGGCGAATTTTTTGGCAGTAATTCACAACTGGCAGACAATTTTTCAAACCCTTGCTCAGATCTTTGAAACTTCTTGGAAGCTTCAAAATTCTTTTTGTCTCGTGGCTAAACATTAAACGGGAAGCTGCTTTTTATCGCTGTAAACAGCGTTATTAATGAAGATTGATAATGATACTGGATCACCTATTTTCAGCTTATCATTGAAGCGAAAATTGAGAAATTTGATTGATATTCTTTTTTAAGGCAAAAATTACTTGGTATCCAGTAAGTTGATAACGAATTTTTTGAACTATTTACAATTTTTTTACAAGCAGATAAAAGTAAAATCTATCAAAAATAATGCCCAAATATTTCTTTTAATTAACGAAAACGTCCTGTAGGATCCTCATTGTTGAAACCCAAGTCCGAAATATGTACATTCAGCTTAATTAGACAGACTGGAATTTGGCTCTTTTCGCTTTTGTGATAGTAGTAGAGACATGGGAATTACATGCGAGAACGACCTTTATTTAAATGAGAAAAGTAGTTAAAAAATTTATGAGGTTTTTCATGTAATCTGAAACAATTTTAGATAATTTCATTGAAAAAAAAATTATTTCACCTTGATTCTCGGTGCGACCGGGATCCAAATTATTCAAAGTTGTTAGCTCGACCCGACCCGAACTCATGAAGCGAGAGGATTAGCTTCTACAGGTCCCTTATTTATGTTATTAACAGCTGTTGATTCGATTCGGCCAGGATACATGGCAATGAGAGTTGGCAGTGCAGATCTATTATTTATGATTCAAAAACTTGACTTTCAAATCTCTAAAGATTAAGCGATTAAATGCTCTATTTTTTGGAGAATAACTATCAAAAACTGAGTCATTTCAGATTAGAAGATCTACGTTCCAAGCAGAAGATCCAAGTTTTGATTACCTGTCATAGCAGTCCTGCATAAGCCCGTTAGATGACTTTCTATCTAAAAGTCTAAAGCCATTTCTAAAAGCTTTGTTTTTCTTACAACTACTAGCACTTGCGTGATATTGCTTCAAAAGGATTTTCGGACATTTTCTTTCAACATTTCAGTAAGTCAATTTTATCTATCATTAATGCATGTAAAGCAAAATTACCACAAGAAACTGGATCAAATGCATTAATATTGATGTTAATTAAATGTTAATCATGCTACTTGGTAACTTGCCTTGCTGCTTTTACACTGACCATAAAACAAGAATTTCACAAAAAGACAAGATTACAAAAAGTTTCACAAAAAATAAAATAGAAAAAAATACTTTTATAGCTTTTGAGTCCCAGAATTCAAACAATTCATTATTAGGATGGGTATTAACCCTTAAAGGCCCAGTGTTACCTTTAAGCAACATACCCAATTTTGTCTTATAAAATCTTGAGAATAAGACTGAAGCTATAATGCCTGTTGCTGCCAATAGAATACATGCTGAAAATGTTATTAAATCAATTTACAACATATAAATGGTAACCTGAGTGCTGATAAAAAAATAAAAATAAATTGATGTTTTTCACTTGAGGCTACATCTTTTTAGCTTTGTCTGTACGTTTGAGAACACCATATTTTATTCTACAATGTTGAAGGAAATTCCCCTTATCCGTATTATTATTTATTAAAATTCATCTGTGTTTGACAATATAGAATTTTATGGAGGATTTTTTTTTGAAATAAAGCCCAGTGTTGTCAGTTGGTAACAAACCGTTTTTTAGCCCTAAACCATACTTAAACGAATTTAAAAGTATTTTTCCTACGTTTTATTCAAGAAATAAAAGTCAGAAAACATTTTAAAACCAATTTTTTTAAAAAAATCGGACTTTTAAGGGATAAACATCTCTCCATGTTCTGATACAATAAAAACTTAATCTGGTCAAATGATGCCATTATCACAAGCAAGAATCATTTTAAGACAACAAAACATCACAAAAAAAATCTATCAAGAAAAGCACTTAACAGATATCATTGACTTTTAACGGATCGGGAACATGCGACCTCAAATATTGAAACATACTTAAGATTAATTATGCATGCGAAGAGGGCTTTGCAACGAAGATAAGGTTCTTTTCTCCCCAAAGAATAAGCATTGTTCATTAACTACACAGCTGATGACTGGTAACTATCTAGAATCAATTCCCAAGGAAAAGATGAAAAGACATCGCAATCGATGTCATAAAAGCCGTTGTTGTTTGCAGGGGCGGCGCCAGTGGGGGGACCGGGGGCAGGGACCCCCTGTCGGGGATGCTGTGCCCCCCATCGGGGAAAATTTTGTGCCCCGTTCACTCAAGGGGATATTCAACTAGTAGATAAATAAAGATCTGGCGAAAATTTGAGACCAATTTCATTACACTCCTCCCCCATACAGCAAGTCGTGCCCCCCCCCCCGTCGAGGGGATTGTGTCCCCCCGTCGGGCAGACACTAGCGCCACTCCTGATTGTTTGTTACCGGAAGGACATCTTTTTGTTCCCTGAGAACACATGGACTAAAGCTTCATTACTCTTTGGAGTGCAAATATAATTTCCTGTTTTTGTACAATAGCTTTTGAAATTAAAAAAAATATCAGAAAAATATTCAGAAATTAACGATCGCTAATGATTTCAATAAGATTGTATTAATAATTTTTCCAATTAGCTATGAATACTTTTTAATTTCACTAAAATTAGAACATTTTGTTTATCTGACAGAATTTCTAGATTCCGATTTTCATATTTCAGTTTTATTTATCCAATATTTAAATTTTAAACATATATAGTTAAATGACTAGATGATAATTAGAGCTTAGTGGAATGGCCCTCGGAATTTTCTTGGAATAATTCTAAAAAAGAAAAAACTTAAAATGTTATTTTAAATATCATCTGCCAATAATTTTAATACTGTCGCATCGAAGATAAATTCTTCGATAGCAATTTTATCTCATGTAAATTCCCTTTTACTTAGTCTAACTTAATTTCCGATTGCAGTCTGTCACGAAAAGGGGACAGTTTAACTGGTCTATTCTGGTACCCCCGGTTGGGTTGGGAGACGTCACTTTTTCCGCACGTTAACAACGAAGAGCGTCTCTAACAAACAAATTATAGACACTAAAAGTACTACTGGCAATACTGGCCACGACGTATGATGGCAGTCTCGACTTTCAGAGTCAGAGAATGATGAGTTCAAAACCTGAAGATCCCCTAAGGGTTTTATTCTGGTGCACGTTAATTCTGTCGTCATAGGCCGAGTCAACTAAATCAGACTTCTACCTCCAGTACTACTTAGATGCTCCAAGGTCATTTTGACCAAAACAAGATGTAACGCTTCTTTTCTTTATCTTTTCTTTCTTGTTTTTATCAAAAGTCCTTAACCCATGGACTTGGCTATATATCCTAGACCAAGTGGGATTAGAGCCGTTGTAATCTCGTAAAGTTTATTTTAGATATATTAACATCCCGTTTTGAAGCAACACGAGGGCTATTTCGGGACGGACCTCGTAATTGTGAACTGAGGTCGGATGAAGAGATGATGACACCTGGGCTAGCAACCCGCTCCAAACTTCCGCATCACACTAACGGAAGGACGTTTGGTCACCTACGTACGATTTAAAATGCAATAGGCCCACATACTTGGCAGGTCTTCAGTGGAATGGGGTTTCAAACCTGAAATCCTCCGCACCCAAACCTTACCACTAGACCACCGCGGCCCACTGGTGTCTCGTAAAAGTTTCGATAGTAAAGGGCTGGTTCAGATATTGTGTTCGTCGTCCGACTAGTTCAGAATTATTAGCAGCCGTTGTGTAGATTCGAAATGGGACGATAATATAACAAAATAAATTCATCTACTAATATCATTGTTAGCTGATTTGCATCTATTTAGTGTAATGTTTTATCATCTTACATGATCTTATTTTAGTTCAGTAAATAAAAAAAGTCTATCCACACACACATCAATAAAAGGGTACTGTTCATCAGCGGATTCCGAGACTACCACTTTTGGACGATTTTATACCGGAAAAGGGTGTCAGGCAATGAATCATATGAGCGCATTTCCGGAGTTCTTTGTTAGATCACGTTCAGAAAAATGTAAACATCACCCTTCCATTCTTCACTGAAGACAAAAATTGAATTTTTTAATTATTAATCAAATTAATTAAACTATTTTATGTAATTTTTAAAAAAATTCAGGAAAAATTTTTTTCCTGGGGCTATTCTGCATTAAAACGTATCTAATGATGTAAAAATAAAATTGAAAAGTTGCTGGTAAGTTAATTCGGTAAATAAAGGGTTAAACTCTTAAGAGGTCATTACTACTCGAGCATAGTTTTATTACTCAACTACTTCAAAAACCTTTCACTACTCAAATATTTTTAGAAGATACTAAGGTGATTTTCAATACTCCATTAACCTGACATACATTTCAGTTTGATATTGTAGTCAAATTAATTTCTATTCTGTAATAACTAAAATAACCTTTTGTTTAAATCTGAGGATTAATAAAATTATTGAAGCTAGATTATTTAGAATAAATGTTATAATTTTCTAATTTGTAAATTCATAAATTCAGTAGTAAAAAAACAAACTCATATCATAAATGCATAGAATAACCCTGTAAATCACGTTAAATTTAACCTACTATATTTTATGAAAAGTGTAAAGCTATAGAGTGATTTTAAAATATCTAGCACATATTCGAAGGCTGGGGGTGGGGGGTTTAGAAATAAGTAGATTTTGTAATGGAATGCATGCGCTGAAATGATACGTTGAGGTAGTAGAGGCTGCTGGAGTAAATTTTCATTTCCTATGCGGATTTCGTACAGTATGATCGCTACTTGAACACGAAGCTAGATGCCCTGCATTTTATGTAAGAGGCCGCGAATGGAAATTATTTGATTTTTCCTGGCACAAAATCCTCGAATGGGATAAGCTGCGCCGTAAACTAAGAACGTGGATGGAAATGGAACACCTACTCGAAGGATGCACAGAGAACGATTCCCACAAATCGCAGAATTCTTTCAGGGGAAGAATCTGTAATAGATACGTTTGAGAATAATCCAGCAACAAGTAAGAGATATTTCCTTGGACATTTCGATCACCAGACTCAACCCATTCTAGTAAAATGACGAGTATAGCTCGTCATTGGTTTTCATGCTATACAAGCACCATTCCATGATCAAATCTTACCATAATAATATGCATGGGTTAATATGCTTGGGTTTCTTCTAGACGCATATTAACACATCTTAAGTGGGTGTTTTCTCGCAAAACTCTCATCATATAGCGGGCGATTTTTACAATTTGCAAAATTGCACAAATTTTGAAATCTCATGTGGATCTAATATGCACAAACATTACATAAAACGAGTTTTGTCGTTTCCCGCGCTTTAATAACAATATGCACAAAACGAGTTTAGTCATTTCCCGCTTAAGATGTGTTAAGAGCGAGATTTGCGGAATCTTATTGAATCCAATGAAAATATAGTGGCTACTCTAATTTGCTGCTGGAAATGAATATGGAATTCCTGAAATATCTACTGGCGTACGCAGCTTTATACGCTGTCGATGTCGATCGAGTATAACTGTCGGTGTTCGCCCTTTGGAGCGCCTTTTGAAAAAGGCTGAATCATTAAAATGGGTTTTTTCCCTTTGACTTTACTTGTCATACCCTCTTTATGTGTCATTACATTCCGCACACACATTACACCACAAAATCATACACCAGTGATGGGGGAGTTGACGGAGCGCATGGTCTCAAGGGCCTCTATCTCCGACACCTGATGATTTGCATCTTTCCGCCTTACGATGTTGCTCTAAACCTGGATGAAGGGGTCCGGAGATCCATCCTAGACGGTGGAACACTACAAAATCCGTTTATGTCGGCATACTCTACATGGCCTTATATTTCTGCCAGATATTTTAAAACCGCCTTGTATTCATGGCTTAGTAGAAACATATGTTTATTTATTAAAATGCAAATTGCCACTTTGATTTACATTTTGAAAGCTCAAATTACTTTAAAAGAAAGGTTTAAAATGATGAAAAAATTTCAGAAGCAAAAGAAAGGAATAACTCAGTATTGATGAAGTAAAGAAAAAAAGGGCATTGAAACCTCACGTTCACAAAATGTATGACTTCTTACTTTTATATAGTATACAAATAAAACAGTTGGCAACAACAACCAGCAAGTGAAATTTAGAGAAGTTCATCTGTTATTCTAAATATTTATATAAAATTTCGATGAATCATAAAATCAAGTTCAGTCAGGCAAAATATCTGGATTCAAGACATGACTCAAGGATTCAGTTGAGATGACTTTGAAGGAATCGAATTTCTATACGACACATTCAAGTATTCTGTGCCAAGGATCATCAAATAAAGATATTTGAAGTTAGATATAGTTGTTGATAAGATATTGTTATTGATATTAAAACTGTTGATTTTAAAGTCCTATGTCGTTGCCTGCTGTTTATCAAGATATTTGAACTCGGAATTTCTGTCAGTGCTTGAATCTACAAAAGAAATGTCAGTTACATAGAACATTCGAACCTTTCTTTATGGAGTTTTTTATTTAAAATAAATTACAAATTAATTGAGAAGAACCGAAAAAGATACGATAATAAAAGCAACTGATAATGATTTAAAAAGTTCAACCACCTGAAATAAACAGCATTTTTTATATGCAACAAGAAAAACGTATGATAAATTTCATACGCTTAACTGAAATGCAATTCTATGCCTCAGTTTAATTTCGTTATATTAACGGCCCGTTTTGAAACAATACAAGGGCTATTTTGGGAGGAATTCATAATTTTGAACCACGGTCAGATAACGACGATACCTAAACTGGCACCCCCTCCACACTTCCGAACCACTTCTACGTGAGAACGTTTAGCCCACTACGTAGATTTAACGTGTAACAGGCATACACCTTCGGTGGAATCGGGTTTCCAACCTAGAACCCTACGGTAGCTCGCCGAGGCCACATTCTATGAGTCAGGAATCAAAGTACCGACTAATACTATAAGCATATCTTGCTTTTAAATAAATATAATTATCTTATGAAAAGATATTTTTAATTTCATCATTGCCACCGCAATTTAGATCCTTAGCCATACTTCTTCTCATAAGCATAGATATAATTCTTCCTTTATAGGGAAAATGTATAATACTATCCTATTAAAACTATTCTGTCAGAGGAAACTGAAAGCTCCCTTCTAAAATTACTGAGGTTGTTGCCTAAATTAATGGAAGCAGCATTAAATTTCGTTACCACCGGGGCTAAATTAATCAGTCTGGAAAATTAGATACAATTGAATTAATAAGGAAAATAAATATTTTCAGCTGTTGACTGCTAACGAAAATGGATAGAGGAAAACACTCCACAAAAAGAACGCTTTCAACCAATATTTATGAAAATTGAATATAAAGAAGCAAAACATAATAGAAAAACAAAATAAATGTTCATATCAACTTTGAAAAGATATGAAAAAACGAATTGAAAGTATATCCGAGTAAAGATAAAAATGCGAATAGTATAAGATGGAAAAATTTCATTTCACGATTTATACTCTATTATTCACGATTTATACTCTATTATTTCACGATTTATACTCTATTATTTCACGATTTATACTCTTTCTCTATATATATAAGATCATGCTTTAATGAAGGTGAGGTGTAGTCCATTTTGATCAGGGAAGCGACAATATTTGGCTTAATCTTCTTTTATTCAGTCATTGGGGATATTAGGTTATTTCTTGATGGGTAAAAGATTCAGTTTTTACGTAGCTCCATGACCAGTATTCAAGAGGTTAGGCCTGAGCGGCGTGTTGTTGTTGTCAGCTTACATGCTTGCATGAAAAAAGGGCAGATAGGAGTGCGCAGAAAGTTTAAATACCCAGAGAAGGGAATTTTCCCGGAACGACTCGTGACTCAAAATGAAAGTCGTAGTCTGCTTATTACAATGGAAGTAGAAGTAACTAAAAATGATGTGTCGTTAAAAATTATTTAAGAAAGTTAAAAAATTAAAATATCACATATATAACTGATCACCATTAAATATAATTGAATTAATAAGTAAAATATTTTCAGCTGTTGACTGCTAACCAAAATGTATAGTGGAAAACACTCCACTGAGAGAATGCTTTTAACCAACATTTATAATATCTGAATTTATCAATATATATCTAAAACTGATTGCCAACATTGAGTACTGAAACAAATTTTTGAATGTACAAATTTAAATTAATTCTACCATTAATTTATTCATGCATAAATACCGCTGAAGGTATTGACAAGTATATTTCTAACAGAGAATATAACTTTTGAACTGAAGGAACGAAAAAAATGCGACATATACCACACTTGAACTGAATATGTTTTAAATATGCACTTGTTGTTTATCTCTGAAAATTGAAACAAATTTTTGAACTTACAAAATAAATGAATTCCATCATAATTTTATGCATACATAAATACCCGTAAGATATTGCTTACGTACATTTTCAATTAAAACTACAGCTTTTAAATTAAAGGAACGAAAACACGTAGCAAATTTCACATCTAAAATAAGACTTAAATTGTCATTTTAATTATGCGCCCCAAGTTATTAAAATCATGCTTTTTGTTGTTTACCTCTAAAACCAATGTTTCCAATATCATAGCATATTTCCAAACAAATCCAGATTGTTTTATTGTTTTCAATTCCTAATTGTCTACAAGATGAAAAAAGGATACACTCGACCCTCATTTCTAGTTTTCGGATTTAATCAGAAACTTTCCTTATCAAAACTTCGATGAATTTCTAAAATTAAAAAAACAAAATAACAGGCATCATACAGATAATTTTATAACACTCTATTTATTCCTTTAATCCTCTTTTGCCCAAGATAATAGCCAATTTTTACATTTTATGGGTTTTAATCCTTACTTATGAAATTTTTAGAGAGAAAGCCAAGTCTTTAGTAAGTCTGTCAAAGGCATCAATTAAACAGATGAGATTTTATGAATGATTAGCAGCGTATCCGTTCTTAACAGCTTGTGACATTACGGATGGAGATTTTTTAACTATAGATATTTTGATTATTTTTTGAATTTTAATTGAAACTACCCAAACAGTACGCTTTAATTCCTTACGAGATATATTTAAAGTATGCATCGCCTAACTAGAGATAAAGTTGCAGGATATTCAAGATTATAAAAAAAAATATGCTACAGTCGCGATTTCAGTAAAAACATAAGAAAGGCGCAGCTCGGGTCCGCGCCGTAGATTTTTCGTGAAAAGGTCGGGATAAAATCATAAAACAAGCGTTTTGTATTAATATGTACTTAAATTATCAATCACTTTAATACAATATATACACAGAGTAGTATAATTGTCACAGAACAGATAAATCACAAGCTACCACAGACCCTTGCTACATGCTATAAACTTGTGATTTATGATTAGCAGTCCTATCGTCGATGACGGGACGTACCTCCTTGCGTGGGTTCTGTACATGATACGCTTGTAAAGGGGTCTTTGCGTGGTTCACAGTACGTGTATTGCTATTTGGTGACGGTCCGGTCACTCATATTTACTGGATATTTTCGAGACGGAGCGGAGTAACTCTCTACAATTCTCCGAACTTAAGACTGTGGCAATTTTCACATTTTTAACAACTTCCATGCAAAGAGCAAAAGAAGAAGCCGACTAGGTACGGACTGTCATTTTAAATTTCCATCAGGGCTCTGGTAAATGTAGTCAAGTTAAAAATATTTCTATTTCGATTAGTGTTATAACAAATGGCGAGATTTCTTACTTGGGCAAAACGAAACGTTAGACTAAAATGTTGTAGCATATCGTTCAATCAAACGAGCGTAATACATAAAAGTAAACCGCTTAAGTGCCACAGACTTTTGAAAAAATCCGAACGAAAAGTTCCAGGCCGTGCTACGGCGCTTCTCAATTTCCGCGTCGAAAAGTGCAAATCAGCGAAAGGACACTCCTCAGTATCAGTAAAACCAAGTACGCATCGGCGAAACCAGAGTTCAATCAATTCAATTCTGCTCAATTTGTAGCTGGAACTTTAAACATGGAACAGTTTAAAATCAGCGTTACATCAACATTAGTAACTGGCACTTTTAACGATCGCGCTGTCTTGCACTCAAAAAATTAAGCAAAGTTTCATTCATGTCAGTATTGCTACACCATTTACTAACGTGATTGAAAAAGAGATTTATTCAAACTTTAAAATATGCTCGTAT
Organism: Araneus ventricosus; assembly: GCA_013235015.1. Taxonomy (NCBI): domain Eukaryota; kingdom Metazoa; phylum Arthropoda; class Arachnida; order Araneae; family Araneidae; genus Araneus; species Araneus ventricosus. Next base: position 241,419 of record BGPR01001145.1, on the reverse strand, counting down.
TACAGTCTCGGGATCTTAAAGTTTCAAGGGATATCATAATCATTGTTCAAATTCCTCTGAGATAACACTGTTTGATTAAAGTTAAAGACCGATCGCCAATATTGACTTCCTTACAGTTAAACCTTGGTTTTCCTTTGATGAAATTGCGCTGGAATTCTTGAATGCAAATATTTTGCTCTGAAAAATTTGTGAAGAAGAAATGAATTGATTAGAAAGTATCCGATTTTAAAACCTTGTAATCCAAACAGGAATTTCTGTTCACCTTGCAACTATAATTCCATCTTAAAGAAGTTGGTATCAAACTAACATTAAAATAAAATCGATAGTATAATAGGAATTTCGTTTTCTAATCATTAAACTAGGAACAAACAGCAATAATTAATATCTACTCACTTCTCCAATCGTTAACCCCTTTCACTCCGAAAGATAATAAGATGCATAAGTATACACATGTTATGGTAAGAATTGATTTAACACTTTAAGAAGCTGAAAAATATTAGTAATTTGTTTCAATTTCTAAAAATTAATCTGTGTGTTTTTGCTATTTTATGATTTTTATAATGAGCGCTATCCAACAAGAATGTGTAAAAGATGCATCATTCCGAATATTTTCCCGTTGTTAACGTGCGGGAAAAGGTGACGTCTCCCAACTGGGTACCAGACCCGTTAGAGTGCAAGGGGTTCAACTTCTCTCTTGTTCAGTGGCGAATCCAGGATTTGGGTCTGGGGGGGTGGGGGGCTGAGGTCATAAAAATTTTGTATCGCCGTGACCTCTCGCCTAAACCTCATGGCTTATGGCCATCGCCCAAACCTCATGGCTTATGTAAACCAAAACACTTTTAACTTTACAGTCTTTACTCACCTGACAATAAGAATCATAAAAAACAATACAATACTTTAGATAATTTAATAAAATATACAATGAAATAACTAGCCAAAAAATGTCTTCGACAGCGTCAACGCTACAAGTACAAGTGGGATGACTAGAAAAGTAGGAAAATTTTCGAACCTGTCAAGCCAGAAAGTAATATTATCACGTTTTTATTATTTTTTAAATAAGAGAAATTAAGAACAAACAGTTAGTGATTTTAAATAAAATCAAGAATTCTGACTTAGCTCTGTGGGGGCTGCAGCCCGATAGCCACACCCCTGGATTCGCCACTGCTCTTGTTCAACCTTTTATCGTATTTCACCTTTCTGCACTATTCTTCACACTCTTATACGTTAAATTATAGCTTTAAGCAGCACTAATTTCACAGTGAATCTAGATGGCATTATGCGCAAAAAACGAATGGGGGCTCATGATTCACATTTGACGGATGCTTCGATTATTGCGCATGTGTACACGCTGGGCAGGAAACAAAATGACTCTTGGGAGGGGGGGGATGCTTACTTATGACAAACAGCAGTATGATGTCCACTGAAAATGAGCTGTATATATTTTTTTCAGGTATTGTTTGTAATTCTTATGCAGTAGGCTTATCGGAGGTTGTCAAAATGACTGATAAATCCCTATCAAATCCCAAAATTTTCTATTTTTCGTTATTTAACATTTAAAAATATATCTGATACTAATAAGTTTGACAAAATAAAATTTGAGGACGTTTTTTAGGTACAAACACCGACCAATTAATCCAGGGAAAAGCAAATGTACCATTTAACTTCCAGACACAAATGAAAAATTATTTTTTATTCCACAAAAACTCCTCCTTAACACTGTAAGCGCCAAGCCTGTTTTGGCGTTTTTTCGCTTTAGACCGCGATATCCGATTTCATCGATATACTGGCGACATCGAACAGACAGAAGACAATTTTGTGTATACCGTGTTTTAATGATACTCATTAATTTTTTTGTTACAAGTTATATTTATGTACATTCTTTTGTGATCTCCAAACTATTTAAAATTTAACTGTCTATCACCAGTCAACAGCGACTGACGCAACTTGAACAAAAAGTTTATCGGTAACTGAAGCGGTCCCAACGGAAAGTATTATGTCAGTCACCGTGACTGACATGGCGCTTAACGCGTTAAACAATTGGTCGCTGGTTCTCAAGATTATGGTCACAACGCGTATCCAAGGAACCATGGCTGTATATAGGATTTTCCTTTCCTCAAAAACGCCAAAATGATAGGTATAATGGAATACCACACGGGAAAGAACTATAGGCTGGATTTTGATAGATACTATAATATGCAGGAAATATTTTTTTAAAAAAAATCTCTTATTTTTTTAACCTTTGCAAAACTCTTAAGGACTCCACGAAATTTTATGATTTTACCAATATGTATTGAATAAGTAGCTATTCCTTATTGAGTTAACATTAAGAAATTAATAAATCTTGAATCTTATCAAAATTGTTGTAATATAATTGACAAATTTAGCAGAAGTGAATCTTATCACCAGAATTTTGCAACCACTTCGGAATTCTAAGATTCAGGACAAACTAAATATTCGCCTCTGATAAAATGAGAGCGGAATTATCATTTTTAAAGCTTTATCAATAACTTCAGAGATACTTCTAGTCGAAGTCATATTATCTCTCTATACAAAAATTGATTCTGTCTTTCCGCTCTCATTTTTCTGAGATATTTTATCTTGTTCTCGATTAAAACTGCTTTCTACATTCAAAACTTTTGTATTACTTATGTAATTCATATGAAGTTTGTATATGAATTACATTATTCTAGTAGAATATAAAGAGTAAAAATCAAATAAAAATATGAAATTAAAAAGCCTAAAAAAATAATACAATGTTTCAGTACCGCGCAAGATGCTGCTGCAAACAAAAAACAAAGGCAGATAAAACATTTTATATGAGCAGAAGAAACAAAGAAATTTGATTTGAAGAAGCTTCCTTTGACGAAAGTCAAGCTTCTTACAGAAAAAGTTCCCATTTTTTGAACCCATGCTAGCAGGTAACCCTTGATAACGTCTTTGAATGGCTGGGTTATTTTATTCTTTTACTACAGTTTTTCAAATCAAATTTCTTTGTTTTTCTGCTCATATAAAATTATTTTAGTAATATCAAGATTATTCGCTTGCAAAAAATCTAGTCAAAAGAAAGTAATAGACATACATGCGACTGTTTGACTTCATTGGGGAGATTGACCCGCTAACCGGAACAGTTTTTAACCTTCCAGCGGGCGAGCGTTTGCAAGAGATACTTGAATTGCGCATCGTATTACATATTTATATCTTTATTTTATATATTTAAGTGCAATTTTACTTATAAAATTTTCGTTTACTACTAGGCTAATAAATACAGATAACATAAATAAAAGTTGCATTTATTTTTGTAAAATAACACGATATATATATGTAATACGATGCAAGATATGTCGTAAAATTTGCGTAAGCTGGAAGGTTAAATGCATGTTAACCTAACATGATATTCCGGTCAGAGGGTTAACATTTCTTCTTCCTAATACCAAAGAAGTAAGGGTTGCTATCAACCCCGACAGAAGATTCAAAGACTCGGACCTTTTATAAATTACCGACTAATAAATGTGTTTCATGTACAAATTTTAAGAAACAAATCCAATACGAAAAGTTAAAGATAAACACGAAATTTTAATATTAAAACCAATATCAATGGGGAAAATATTCGACGATATTTTCCCTCCTTGAAGGAACGAGATCAGTTAAGTTTAGTTTAGCGTTAATACAGTCCCATTTTGAAGCAACACGAGGACTGTCTTGGGAAGAACCTCATCATTTTGAATCTTGGTCAGATGACGACACTTGAGCCGACACCCACTCTCCGAACTTCCAGGACACATCCGCAGGAGAACATTTGACTCCGACTGATATAACCTGCACCAGGCCCAAATACACGGCGGATCTTTGGCGGAGTGTGATGTCGAACCCTCCGGTCTCAAAGCAGAAGCTCCGCCACCAATCCTCCACGGCCGCAGAATTAGATGAGACGCCACGCTGAATTATAATCATTTGAATTAATTCATCCCTGATGGTTCATGTCGAACAGAGAATCCCGAATTAACAACCTTCCATTTTATAGCGAATCCTGAATTGATTGGATGTGGCAAATATTAAATCCATATAACCTTCAATAAAATTAGTATTAAATTGAGTATTCTATACTTAAAATGCTCAAGAAGTTATAGAAAGCAAAACCTCTAGAAACAATTATTTTACACCAATATAATTCATCTTTATCTGGAAGTGCAAAATTTATCTGCATATTAAATATAAGGATAATTTTTTGAGTGTTCACTCAATACGTGCTTTTAGAGTTTTTCTTTGCTAAAAATGCATTTTTTTAACTATTGCATTGCGAAACTATGTAACATCATGATAAAACGGCATTTGAGAAACAAAAATTCCATCTACCAGTTACATAAGATAGCTACCGCGCGTTTCTCTTATCTCGTTTATTTACACACACACAAAGTAGAGCTTGAAACAAATAACTTTTTTCAGTATTACACTAGGTTTGGACTTTCTAACAAAAAGTCATCCAAAGTAGTTTTGAAAGGCGAGGCTGACTTAAAAAAATCGGAATAAATTCTTATGTCTTCAACTAGAATCTTTTACTGGTTTGATCTAGTCTCGCAAATCTTGGTTCCAGGTTCGAACTTAAATATGATCCCTCCTTGAAATTCCCGTTTTTCTCACACTTTTTACTACACATTCCCAAGTATTAATATATATATTTTTGTCTCATTTACTGAATAAATTTTATTATTTTTATTTTTAAGTTAATAACAATAATTGTAAAGCTATTTTTATTCAGAAGATTTTACAATATAACAGATTTAATATATGAGGAATAAATTTATAGCAACATCGAATGTTACCCATCTTCTTTTACATTTCCAACTGATATTATAAAAATAATACTTGATGTATAACGAAATATAGAAGAAGATAAAATGATACGAATATAAAAACAGCATTCTATAGCAACCCATCCATAAATACTTATCAAGTTGGGACAATATACAAAATGGAAAGTTTTCTCAATCGTCTGTAAATTTAAAAGTAAGAACGATGTTAATATTCATAGAATGAACATTAATATTCATATAACTTCATGCATTAAAATTTAGCAATACTATTTAGATAGAAATAGATCCAGCATAAGATGAGGATTCTATACTTAAAATGTTCAAGAAGATATAGAAAACAAAACTTCTAATAAAAAAATTTTCACATTAAAGTAATTCATCTTTATGTGGAAGTGCAAAACTTATCTGCATATTAAATACAGCATAACTATACGAGTGTCCAATCAATACATTCATTTAGAGATTCATTTTCTTTGCCCAAAACACAATTCTTTAACTATTGCTTAGCGAATGGTAAAAACGGCAAACGGTATGGATGGCTCGAGTCATCCATAATAAACCTCGAGTTGGAGCCGAAACTGGGTGAGGAGGGGCTTCCTCGAACCTTGCAGGTATGTCTACCCTAAGCTTTTGAAAAGTTTTACTTCTAGAAGAGATTTGTACTCACCGTGCAGCAGCTTCGTCTTCTAAAGAGCGCCTGAAACCGTTATCTCTCCAAGAAGCTGATACCTTTGCGTATCGAGAGGTTTCAAAGGTCACTTATCACAGGTAGTTCTTCCATAAGTAGTGCTCACATACTCCGACATCAGCAAAATCCCGGTGGTCTTTGAGACTTCAGCTCAGCTATGTCTCATTCAGAGATTTTATCTGCCCTCTAGCTATAGTGAACCTTACTTGATATTTCGAAGTTACGCTAAGTTTTAGGAATCATAAAATATTTAAATAAGGGTAAATTTGTTGTAGTGTTTCTCTTCTAGAACATCAGAAGTTGTAAAATACTTTCATAAACAGTAAAATAAAATTTGTTAAATTATGCATTAGATCTTTTAATAACGGTCTATTCCAGAGGTTCCCAACCTGTGGTACGCGTACCCCTGGGGATACGCGAAGGACCAGTTTGGGGTACGCGAATTCAGAGTTGTTAATGGCGGAAACTAGAACACATAAGGGATGAAAAAAATTCAGAATTTTGTTTCTCCAAGTGAATACTTGCCATTTAATAACTGTAACACTGAATAGTTGATTATTACTATGTGTAATTTTTAGCTATCCTTATATGTTAAAACGAAATTATTACAATACTGGTTTCATTTGCTTTGAAGTTGAACTTATGCTATTGTAAAAATGGAATAAAATGTAAAATCAAAAATAAGTTCTGCAAATGTTATTAATTCGAGTCATTTAACTTTAAAGTAAACTTAATCTAACTTTAACATTATTGATAAAAAGTTCTTTGCATAGACAGATGGTTTGGGGGAAGTTGGTTATGATAGCAGGGGTACGCGAAAACAAGAAGAATAATCAAGGGGCAAGTCAGGGAGAAAAGTTTGGGAATCCCTGGCCTATTCAAATCTGTTAGCATCAGCTTACGTTCGGAAAGTTCAAAATTCATGAACGTACGGGACTTGATTACAGAGAGGAAATATGAAAATAAAATAAACTTATTATTCAAACTAAAAATAATAAAAGATAAATGGCTTTAATACAAAAATAAAATATCACCTTAAAAATAAGTAACTACGTACAGCCAACGTAAAAGGTATTTTCATTTTAATTATTTAAAATTCCAAAACTCATTGGAGAGAAGATATATAACTCAGAACGATATATATACAGATACATTTTTTTTTCATTTCTAGAGAGATTTATAAAATATTGCTGATAAATTAAAACTTTTTAGTTTCTCGTATACGAAGTATACAAAGAGAAGGTACTGCAATCGTCAAAAAATTTGAACTCGAAATTTTGATGAATCCCTCTGATTTCGAAAAAAATCGCTTTTGGAATTATGTTTGTCTATCGGTTAGTCTGTCTGAGAACACAATAACTCAAAAACGCAAAAAGGCAGATGGATGAAATTTGGTAAGCTGTCTTCATTCATTTCTTGTAGACTCCTATAAAATTTTGGATGAAATCCATTGATGATGTGTTTGTCTATGTGTCTGTCCGCCCAGGAGTATGTGAACACTGGAAGTCAAAAACGCAAGGAGCTATATAAATGAAATTTGGGATATAGTTTAAATACTGGAATTGTAGATCTGTGTCAAGTTTAGGATCAAATTCCTGAAGGAGTTGACTGCTTATCGATCTGTCTATTCGCGCGTATGTGGCCACGATAACCCAAAAATGCAACAAGCAGGATAAGAGAACTTTAGTATATGATATTTACCTCGAAATTGTAGGTATGTGTCGAAATTTGGACTAAATCCTTAGCGGGTTTGTTTATCTGTCCGTGTTCATGTAAACACAATAACTAAAGATCACAACAAGCAAGATAAATTAAATTTGGTATGTGATCTGATAAATCGATCAAATTTCAATCAATGAGACGGGGTCGAAAATGCATACTCGGTTCTCTTCGTTATACTAAGAAGCTTAGACGAAACTCACCGTATTGTTTAAGTACAGGAGAAAATCTAGGGGAGGACACTCCCGCCGGTTTTAAATGTCTTTATGTATTTTGGGAACAGTTTAAACCCCTCATTCCGTAAAATCCAGCGGGCTACGCTATTATGGCGTTGCATATAAACAGCAATTCACTTTGTTGTAAAAGTATTTTGACTTATTCGCAAGTTTACATATATATATTTATTAAAAACAATTCAACATTCTGTTCATAAAAAGTAAAAGTCGCCTGCGGTTGGGGGGTGGGTGTTAAAGTAACTTATATACATTTCTTATTCTATGAGGAAAGGGGTTAAATTCTCGGCAAATTATTTTTTAAAACCACATTTAATTTGGTCATAACATGAAAGAATTTTGTTAATTTGTAATTTAGTTTTGCTATGTTGTTAAAAAGATTTTGAAGGAGAGGTTTAGTTTAGTTATATCTGCATCCCGCTTTGAAGCAACGCAGAGACTATTTGGGGACAGACCTCGTAATTTTGAACCGTGGTCAGATGACGAGGATAACACCTGAGCCGTCTCCCCTTTTAAGCTTCCTCACCACACCAGCGGAAGGACGTTTGACCCTTGACGTCAGATTTAACGTATACCATGCCCACATACACGGCGGATCTTCCAGGGAATTGAGTCTCTGCCACGAGGCCACCGCGAACTCTCCTGCAAAAAGCACAGTTCTTGTAAAATACGGAGGAAGCACCAGCCTCATAAAAAGAAAATATCAAAGCGGTATCCACTTTTGTCTCCAAATACTGTTACAAAGCTATAAAGTTGTTTCCTTAACATGCTAATCTTGGCGACAAAAGGAATTTTCTAGAAAAACCCTGAACTGTCGACCTATTTCTACTAGGAGGCAGTAACTTCATGAACTTTCTGGAGATTACGTCACTTCCTACGTAATGACGTCACTTCCTGTTGAAAAAGTATAAGCTCTCAAAGCAAGTAAGTAAAGCAAGCTCTCAAACCAAGATCAGTCAGTTGCAATTTGATCAGCAGGCAAGCTGGTGAGCTGAGAGATTCTGAGCGCTATTAAAATTTGCTGTATTTGAGATTTATTGGTAATCTTTGTTGAAGATTTTTACAAGTGCTGTTTTAATACTTGTCCTAAGTTTCTTCTCCTAGAATATTTGTAAAATAAAGAGCTTTATTTTTTAATCCTGCTTATTGGAGTGCATTAACGTACACCCACAAGTCGATTTTTGTAACTATACTTAACCCTCCGTTAGTCTCAATTAGGGTTTCTTTCCAGGGAAATCGGAAGATTTACAAATTTTTTGTATTCATGTAAATCGTAAAATTATTCAGAAAATCACCTCTCAAGAATAATATTTCACAAAATTATGTTAAAGCAGAGTTTGACTGTGAAAAGATAGTTTATTTAGGCACCAAAACACGCTGTAATAGTTTGTTGGCAATGCTTGAAAATTGATATTAAAAAACAGCAAATATTGTCTAATGTAGAATTTGAAACTCTGACTGCATATGTAACAGGCTTGAAGCTAGTAAAAATTGGCCTAGAAAAACTATGCAGTCGAAACTCGATTTTGCTAACTGCGGAAAGAATATCTGCTTTCATTATTGGCGAATTGAACAAACAAAACTCAGAATTTGCTAAGAATATGAAATGTTCTCAGGTCTAAATAATTAGTTAGAGACGCAATGTTAGTTTGCTTGGATTAATGCAATATCTAAATTTTGGATGAAAAGTATGATGCTGCTGCAGTTACTGTTGATCTTTCACGTTTACCAAAGAAAAACTCTCTGATTCAACACGCTAAAATAATTATGACAATGCTTTGTTGCGACTGTCCAACTCTTCCCACTCAGAAGAAGAGAGCACGGAAATTTTGGAAGACAAATCTTGAAAGTTGTACTTGAAATTAGAAAAAGCGATCCACTCAAAGACAAAGGTCCTACTTTGTTCAACTAGCAAGAGTTTTAACTTGAACAAGATAGTGAAGCAAGAATTGCAGCTATTTGATTCAACAGAAAATCGATCATCAAATATTATAAAAGTGGCGAGGCTTTGAAAACAATTCCTCCAGAACATCAGCTGAAGCTGAGATGGCATTTTCTACTGCCGGGTTGTTCACAACAAAGCTAAAAACTAGGTTGAATGATAAAAACATAGATTGCTTATGTTTTCTAAATCATACTTTAAAAATGAATGATTAATATATTTTATTTGTATTTTGTAGCTCAATATATAAAAGGATATAAATTTTGGAATTTATGAATGTCCTTATTTTATGTAATTATTATTGATATCAATTAAAAATAACTAATTTTTTTTATTTCTTCAAATTTTGATGCAATCCCGGGAATGTCTGTTATGTTCCCGGTGTGGATAAAAAAGCCTGGAAATCAGAAACCCTAGTCTCAATCCTTTTCATCCTTAAATGGTCGCCCTGTAACTCAAGGATAAGAAAATCTATTCTATGATATGTCCATCCGGTTTTGGGGGTCTATTCTGGTACCCCCGGTTGGGGTGGGTTCCGCACGTTAACAACGGAACCCAACCCAACTCCCAACCCAACCGGGGGTACCAGAATAGACCCCTTGCTCGGTTATCGGGTATATTGTTTGCATCCTATTGAATGTTCCCAATTTCAAGAAATTCTTCAGCCAGCTGGGTTATTTTAGTTATACTAACGTTCCGTTTTGAAGCAACACTAGGTCGGTTTTGGGAAAGACCTCGAAATTTTAAACCGCAGTCAGATGACGAGGACCACACCTGAGGTGGCACCCCTCCTCTCCGAACTTCCACACCACACCATTGGGAGGACGTTTGACCCACTACGTATGATTTAACGTGCAACAGGAACATACACGGCGAATTTTCAGTGTAATCGTGTTTCAAACCTAGAACCCTCCGGTCCCAAAACCAAGCCTTTACCACTAGGCCACCGCAGCCTCCAGCCAGCTAGGAGAAATGTGGTATACCTTTTCCTTTCGTTAAGAGAAACCACAGTCTAATACCAGTTCAAAAAATGCATTCTAGCAATACATCTCTGTACCCTACTCTTTCAATAAAGGACCGCGGTGGTAGGTCTCGGCATCGGGGCGTAGGGATCCGGGTTCGAAACCCGATTCGACCTAAGAACCGCCATGTAAGTGGGCCTGGCGCACGCTAAATCCGTCGGAATCAAATGTTCTCCCGCTGGTGTGGCGCGGAAATTTGGGGAAGGTGTGCCGGCTCAGATGTCGTATCTATTATGTATTGCGTCTCTTAACGGTGGGTTAAGCAACGAATTTCAGTCTGGGAAATAAATCTTGGTTCCTTCAAGAAAGACACATAACTCTATTGCACTGTACCAATTCAATGGTTCGATAGATGGCGCTGTCGGAACGTCACTCGTGCACTCGAGAATGACGGGATTGTTTGGAGAGAAAAAAACAATAGCTTGTCAGCTTGACGGCAGAATTGTTTTTATGTAAAGGACTGACTTTGAGCCGATTTTGTTCGATTTAATTATGATAAACTCCGGATATGTTTTATTTTTCCTAAATTTGTTTTTTCTAATGTTAATTTGTATTGTGTTGTGTCTGTGAATAAATGTCTTGTGGTATTTAAAAGCCTAAGTTTTGTTTCGAAGACTTTACAGCACTATTATCCAATTCTGATATTGCCAATTTCATCGTGGATGGTCTATCTCGTGCAAAAGGGTTAACAGCAAACAAACATCTGGACATTTCATACGAAAACCCTTGAGTTTTAAGTAAACATTTTGTCAGAAAGTTTTGTTTTCTTTTAAACAGCAGATGTCATCTGGTTGTCATTCGGTCTAGTCCTAATAAATCAGTCTTGTAGAGGAGTCGTTACATACCGAAATGCTTCAGGTTTCTTGTGAGCATCTCTAGAATAAGAGAGTAGCTTTTCATGTCATAAACCCCAAAACTGGAACTTGAAGTCTATCTTATCAAGGAATCTAAAAGGTATAATTTTGGTCTTGTAAAAATAAAATAAAAATGAAAACATTATTCGATTCTTTTTTACGGATGGTAACGTTCGAAGTGTCAACGCTAAAAAAGTAAATGATATTATTAAATTAAATTGAATGAACAACTAAGTATCTTTAAACTTTATTTATATCATTCATTTCAAATTAAAATAAAGCTCTACAATATAGTACTGTTTGCTGGCAGTCTTCTGACGCTGTTTTTCTAGTACTGTTTTCTTAATTGAAATAACTTTTTATAAGAATACCTTCTTTATTATTAATAAAAAACGCTCATACTAAAATTTAAAAAATGCATGCAACTGTCAAAATCGCGAAAAACTGATGCCCCGTAACACAGTTAAACCCCAATGTCCCTCGGTCATAACGAATTTTACAAATGGTCCAAACCGAGCTTTTATGCCACTAACGTATTTTCAAATGCTTGTAACGATCTTCAAAAGCAAGAAATTCGGATATAGTGAACCAAAATTTTCTCTTTTCAAGCTTAGTTTTAACTCTTTAATGAAAAATTACTACTTACTTTCATGCTTTACAGAAATAACTATAAGTACAATTAATTTCACTGTTTTAATTTTTTAAGAACATATATTCATTTTAATTTATTATAGCCCATTATAAATTGCAGTTTAGTGTAACTAATTTGTTCGACACAGAAATTCATTTAAGGATTATAGGAAACTCTTGAATCTGTCCGTTGAAGGTCCATTATAACGGGGGTTGATTGTATTTGATTTAATTTCATTTTTTATAAGTGTGTGATCATCAAAAATTTTTAGCCACGATCGCTACTGATTTTTGATACGCCAAATTAAATGCACTGGATATGTTAATAAACGTACTTTTCTTAGTGAAAAAGTTAAATACAACATTAGTTTGCTTTTCAAAGCAAAACAGTGTAATTTTGCAATCCTTAAACCTTTACTTTTAATGTTTTGAACACATATTACGCAGCCTTCTCTTTCAACTTTTCTTTTGGATGATAAAAAATGTTGAAGACATCTTCTACCATCTCTGTGACAAATGCCGTTTTCATGGACATTGACTTTCTTTTGATGTGTAAGTACTTCAGTGTTACTCTTACGATTCGGTTTGAAGTTTCTCTGAGAAACTATTGGAAGAGGTCTCGGAATTTTGAACATTTTGAGTAATAAGCAAAAGATGCCCAAACTGGCATTCTTTAGATTAGATTTCTATGTATATATCTGTGCGTATGTGAGATACAGAGAAAGGGTTTTGTTATATTTTCTATGCATATTCCCTATAATATAATTTTATTTGTTTTCTAACAATTCCTGATCCGTTCAAATCCAGAGTTTTAAACTTTTTTTGTTCAAAGATAAAGGCGTCATATAACTCTGAATAGAATTTTCTTTCCTCATAAATCAAAAAATAATAATCCTTTCTCACTTCGAAATTCCCCTTACCGGTACCAAACGTAGCACTTACTGTTATAAGAGGTGGTGTTATTTTTTCCGTTCGTCTTCGAGAGTTTGCTGCTATTTCGCGGCGATGGAATGGGCCCACGAAAAGTGAAGTTTTAAGCTTGGATTATTTATTGTTAGATAAACTTATTGTAAAAGTACTTAAAGTAAAAAGATAATAAAACAGAAAATTTGGATTTTCCTTCTGCCCTTTTATATGAAAACTATTATATATGTATGCAAGCTATTGGTTATAAGCGAGGAGAGTTATTATACTTCTAAGACAATAAGAAGAAAACTAAATCATTCTTCTTTTATTTCAATTTCTCTAGTTTTTTCAGTCAGAAATTGCCCATATTTTAATTATATTAGTTAAAAAAAACGCTTCTTGTTTTCACCAAGACCCAAAGCAAAAGGGTACAGATCTGACACCATCAGATCGTGGGTGAAACTAACTAGAACGCTTAATTGGGACATCCTATATGGGACTCACGAATTCTTAGTGTAACTAAAACAAAGCAGGAAGAAAACTTAGATAGAATCGGATTTACTTCAAAAATTATCTATCGCAATTTTAATATTTGTTATATAAATAAATATGGATATAGATGTGGTAGAAAATATAATAAGGCGATTAAAATCCATCTACTTGTTAAAAACTTCGGAATCTTATGGGACTCACGAATTCTTAGTATACCTAAAACAAAGCAGGAAGAAAACTTAGATAGAATAGGATTTATTTTAAACATTATATATCACAATTTTAATATTTGTTATACAAATAAATATGGGCATAGATGTGGTAGAAAATAGAATAAGTTGGTTAAAACCAACCTACTTGTTAAAAATTTTGGAATCCGAGGATAAATGGAGATATTTCAAAAGCAAACAAACGCTAAATCACAGGACTTTATCAGTAGAGATTTTCTAAGAATGTCCGTTTCTACTGTACTACGCAAATAGTATAAAAACAAAAAATCTCCTGATGGAAAAAATTCTCTATCGGAAGAATTAATTTAAGAAATAAAAGTTGAATTCAGTTTAATTAAAACCAGGATTAGTGGAAGAATAAAGATTAAAATATAGCTCTTCAGATATACAACCAATCACAAAAACAACTCACTTCATCTGACTCTATTGAATAAAAAGTGATAGGGCACTGACGGGAAAAATTAATTTATGAACAAAATGGCAGGTAAATGAAAATGTGTCAACATTTACAAGTTTGAGAAACAAAACACATATCTATTACATTAGGAACGTTGAGACGAAATGCATATCCATTAAAACAGGAATGTTGAGATCTATACCTGGCTTCTTTTGGCTCTGAATAATTCGAAAATTATGAAGTATTGCCAATAAATAAAAAAAATCAATTAAAGTCTCTAAAAAATAAGTAAATATTGTAGTCAGAAAAGGAATTAATTCCTCTGTTAAATTCTAATGAATTGGAAAATTCTGGTGAATTAATGAAATTAATAAGTCTATTGTAGCAGGCAAATCTAATTTTGGAAGGATTGATAACTTAACTTTCAATCTTTTTGATTGAAATATATTAGAAGGATTGTTACTTTTTATCTTTATTCTTATCTTTTTTTATGTTTTTTTTATATCTTGACGTATTAATCTACATTTTATTAACCATTTATAGAACTGCATGAAGAATTAACAACGAACCTTAACTTTATTGGTATAATTAAGATAATGTCTTAATTGCTTTCTGTTAATGACCTATAAATCATAGGAAATAAAGGTAACAAGAGGTGTAAGTTTCCCTGCTATGTCTTTCTAATATCTGTTCATACATTCTAACTATTATAACCAACTCTCAGTTGAAAATAAAGCCTGTGATGTATTTTAAAGTTTATGAGACTGCTTATCAATAAATTCATTAATGTAAATTGAGTAATTAACTTTTTATACTTATGAAAAAATTATCATCTATAATTTGTCTTGTTTAATTTTGAAAATTTTAATTATTTATTTATGTTTATAAAAATTAATTAATTATTAAATTATTTAAATTACTTATTTAAATTATTATTTGTTGTTTTGAATTAAGGGATTCCAGTTAATAAATTCAATGCTGTCAAACTTAAATTATGATTCTTTATTAAATAATTCGATGTTTGTTCCACTTTTATCGAAATATCTAAATAATTTAAATCATGATGATTTTTCAATGCTTGATTTCGAGATTTCAGAAAGATGAATTCTGTTTACATTTGAATTAAAATTCGCGCGATTTATTGGAAAAAATAGTATCACCTAATAGTATCATACGTAGGTAAAAGTAACTTTATAAATATTTTTCAATAGAGGTTTGCATTTTTGGAAGTGGTATTCGAAATAAAAAGAAGATATACAATAATTTCCAATCGCATGCAATGAAATTCCCTTATTTTGATTCAATAAGGGAATGCTCAATGTTCAATTAAGATATAGCTTTAAATAGAAATTTTCTATTTAAATAAATTTTACATATGTTTTTCAACTGAACGCTGTAACTATGATACTATTGTAGACATTAATAACGATGTGGCCAATTTTTCCGTTAAAGAAAATTGGCTCATACATTTTTCGAAGTCGTTACAGAAACATTGCAAATTCCTTCAGAATTTTTATTGATAAAAAAAACTGATTTACTATTATTATCACTCGTGCATATTTACAGCCTATATCTTTTGCCATGCTGAAGAACTGATTTTTATTATTTTTATAATTTATTACATATTTTTCAATGTTTTCTATTCTAATACTTAATAAATCTGAGTGCAGTATATTTTATTAATGTAAGTATATCATCAAAGAAGAGAAATTCGTTTCCTTCGTTCCATTTATTTTGACAAGCTTATGAACATTTTCATTTTTATTTACATATTCAGATTTTTATTTATTGAGTAGTTTCTCATTTCGTTGCGAACTAATCCAAAGCAAAATTTCTTTCACAAAAGATAGTGAAATAACTTTCTATTTTATGTATGGAAACAGTTATGAACGCTCAAAAATTTCCTTTTTGGTATCTTTATTCAAAATACTTTCTTAAAGCATTCTATATTATACAGGTGAGATTGTGGTTTGTATTTAGTCATATTCCATGATGCCTCAAATCCGTAATTTTCGGATTTGTGAAATGTAGATCCATCAGCTTTCTCAAATTTTGATTTAGAATAAAAATATAATTCTAATACTAATTATATGATCGATAACATCACTGAATATCGAACATCTTTAAACATTGATGGCCTAGATGGTGTGCATACTGTAAAATATTATTCTATTAATATTAATATTTTTGTTTATTCTCATTTAACAAAAATTCATGTGAAGTTGAGTCAGAAAATCCCTCTCGAGAGCTGTTGGTGAAGATTTCAGGGATAAAGGATTGAATTGCTGAGCAGGTGTCCAAAATTCTTTACATCCCATGAGCCATTCTCTTCGTTCTGAATTCCATCTTCTTAACACCCGTTATTATGCTTACGAGGTGTGATCAAAAAGTATCGGGACTGGTGTCCTACCTTCAAGACCAAAACACGCAGAGTGAAGACGTTTGGCAGATATTGACCTTGGATCTCCCATTCATGTGGCGAAAGTTACAAGGTCGTAGCTCCCAGTACTTTTGTTGAGTAGAGCTTTGAAAAATGCCTGTGCTGTGCTGTCGTCGCGTTTTTTATGGCACAAAACGTTGAGCAGAAAATTTGCATCAAATTTTGCCAAAAGCTTGGCGATACTTGTGGTGTGACTTAGGCAAAGTTGATGAAAGCTTATGCGGAAGATTGTAAGAGCCGCAAAAGAATTTATGAACTGTATAGATGTTTCCAACATGGCCGTGAAAATGTCGAAAGTGATGACTTCCAATATATTGATAAATGCCAAAACATCCAAGATGTGCATTCATCTGTGCATGAAAATTATCGAATCAGTATTCGTGAGTTATCTTAAGAGTGCAGAATTAGCTATGGTTTAGTTCAGTCTATTCTGACTGAAGATTTGGACATGAGACGTGTTTTTACCAAGTCTGTGTAGAAACTGCTCTATGCAGACCAAAAAAATGCCGACTTTCGGATGCGTTGAATGTGATGCAAACGAGGAAAACATTTTGAAAGCGATTACAATAGGGGATGTATCGTAGGTTTATGGCTATAATACAAGGAGATCGAGCGCATTTTTCAACTCAACTTTTTCGGCAATAACAAATACGCCTACAGAACAATGCATACATATATTTTTTAAAGCTGTAATGTACAGAAGTGGCGGAAGCTACGAGCTTGTAACTTTCGACGCGTGCGCGGGAGGATTCAAGGTATATCTGTCAAGCGTCTTCACTCTGCGTGTTTAGCACTAGTCCCGATACTTTTTAATCATCCCTCATACTTCCGGTTCTAATCTAATACCTGAAGGATTAAGTGAGAAACCATTGTCTACATAAAAATATCTTGCAGATCATACTGAACTTTCAATTGTAAACAAAGGAAACTATAAGAATAGTAATTCACAGAACTTAAACCCCCAAAAAGCAAACTAAAATTACCAATTCTAATTTTCTTTTAATATTGAGAAACTAAAAAAAATAACTTCGTGAAATAATGTAGTGAAACATAAGTAAATTTTAAAAATTCACATTTTTGCTTTGCTATTGAAGATTCTTTAAAATCCGTGCATATGTATTTGGTATATATGTGTATCGCATAAATATTATGGAAATATTTGAAATTATACAGTAGTTTTACTCCGCGGTATTTTTCTGGATTTTTAAAATGGGGTTGCAGTCATCCATAATGAGTGAATTTTCTTCTAAGAATCCCTAGTAAAATAAATCATCTGTTCTTAAAATGATGTCAGTAACAGATAATACATTTTACTCATTCTAATGATAAACTACTAATGTTTTTATTTAAGAAGCTAAGGCTTCGTTTGCCTTGCCCTAATTCATGTTAAAAGTACAACATCAGTTTCTCGTATTAGAACAATCTTGATGCGAGATGCATCAAAAATAAATGCAGAATGACCAAATAACAACAAATGAATGAAATACCATAAAGTTTGAATGTTACAGAATAATTTGAAAATAATACGTCCAAAATTCGTCATCTGTTTTAATTATGGTATATAAAAACTTAAAAATCAAATGAGTTAACAAGGCTCATGAAATTCATGAAAAAAATTAATTCACCGTTGGATTTTTAGGCTTCCTTTTTAAGTACAGTAAACCTTTGCGGAGCGCATATTTGCAGAAAGCGATTTTACTCATACGCTTAATTGTTTCCATTTAATTTGTCCAAAGCTATAATTTCATTCATTCGCGGTTCACTGCACAGCGTCTGCGGCGTTGCCATATTGAAAATGAAGCCAAAGAAATCGAACCAATTACAAAAGCAATTGGTGGCGAAAGATTTTCATATATGGAAAAACGAGAAGCCGGAGAATTAATCAAGGATGACGAACGAGAAATGACGAGTGAAGAGGTGGATGATCTTGCAACACCAGCTGACAGTGAAAGCAGCGATAGTGAATGAAATATAGCGTCTTTAACTTACAAGAAGTTACATGTATTGTTAAAAAATGCGCAGGAACTGCCTGATTTTGCAATGGAGATTGGCCCAAATGGAAAAAGGAGACGACCAGTGGCGAATCCAGAATTCGGACGGGGATGGGTGCTGAGGTCATAAAAATTTTGTATCGACACGACGAATGTCAAACCTCATGGTTTATGTAAACCAAAACACTTTAACTTTACAGACTCTACTCACCTGACAATAAGAATCATAAAGAACACTACAATACTTTCGATAATTTAATAAAAAATACAATGAAATAACTAGGCAAAAAATGTTTTCAACCGCGTCAACGCTACAAGTACAAGTGGAATGACTAGAAAATTAGGAAAATTTTCGAGCCTGTCAAGCCAGAAAGCAATGTTGCCACGTTTTTATTATTATTTTTAAAAAAAGGGAAATTAAGAACAAAGAGTAAGTAGTAGAGTAAGAGAAAAGTAGTGATGTTAAATAAAATCAAGAATTCTGATTTAGCTCTGGGGGGCTCCAGCCCGATAGCTCCCCCCCCCCACACCCTGGATTCGCCACTGGAGACGATACTTTATGAGAGGATTGAAAGGTTACCATTTTACCGGTTAACATGGTGCTGTCTGTATATTTTTCTGTTTTCTTATTAATTCTCATTCCAATACATTTTACTTGAAGGCCGCTCTTGACTACAAGTACATAATACAATCTTCCTCGTTGATCTTCAACACTATCTCCTGGAATAAAAGACCAGGTAAAGAAACGTGCGATTTCACACAAATGCGACTATAATGTATTGATATTTGGGGTTTATGAAATTAAAGATGAAAATGTGCATCGAAACAAAATTTTTACTTAAACATTTTTGCTTGAAAATTAAACTCACAATTTTGATTTAGCAGGAGGAAGTTGTCTTATAAGGAAAGCTCCCGAAGTAATAAAACTGTCCAAAACAATCAAAGTTCGATGGAATAAGAAATTGAAAGCTGCAAAACCTCCAGGTTAAACATTGCTCATAAGAAAAAAGATGAAAAAAATATATCGGGTAAAAAGTTCTGTGATTCATTTGCAATTATTGGATTTAAGTCGCCTTTTCTGATAGGGGCGAATTTCATTTCCTAGGACAGGACAGGAACATTACACGAGACACAAAGTTGCGAGGAAAAATTTTGGACATATTTTCTTGTTATAATAGTGTACAAATTTGCTTTGCTTCAGATGGATTTTGAAAAAAAAAGTTTCAAAGAATTCCTACATTTAAATGCATTCATTCCTTTCATTTTTTCTGTTTGTTTATGTAATATGATGCTTAGCTCTTTTATAATTTTCAATTTTAAGTAGAATCATCAACGAGCTTCCAGTTAATTTTTCCAAAAATTGTCAGTTACATACAAAATCTGAAAGAAGTTCATAATTTGTGAGTGAGTGTGATTTGAATTACTATGGCATACAAAAGTTAAGGAACATTTCGTAAAATGCGAGAAATTTGCAATTAATACGAACACTATGTTTCGAAATCAGTTCTGGAGAATCGTGTGACATTCAATAGAGTATTACAGTGAAGATTCGGTCATGAGGGCAGTTAGGGAGACCACCAGAAATAAAAGGGATGAAGGAGAAAATGGAGTTCCACCCATCCTGTTTCACAGAAAGCTGATAACGAGGTGTAACTTTTATCAATGGTTATGGTTTAATGTGCATAATATTTACATGCATTTTCGTAAGCATAGCAAAAATATTCGGGAAGATATAAATAATTCTTTAAAAAATCCCAAATTTTTCCGCATGTGTTTTGCTTATAACGTCCTGAGTTTTCATTCAAATTATACGACACTTACAGAACACTTGAAAATATGTTACATTGTATTAAAATTTGAAGTATATATGTTTAATATTAGAGGAAATAAGAGTGTCTGTACTAAATATTTTTTTGCTGCGCATGTGTGAGACGCAGCGGAATTTTTCTTTCATAACTTCAAAACCAGACATATAAAGCAACTTTTTTTAAAAAATCCAATTGAATCCCATTAAAGTTCAGAAAGCTATCGGCATTTCAGTGAGGTGAATTTCAATTTCTCTTTAAGAGAAGCTAAATGATGAGGGTTCTTGCACAAACTGATATTTTTTAAACTTTAATCTTCGAATGGTATTCGAGAAAATGCAATTTAAATAATGTATTTAATTTATAAATGTTCATGGTATTCAGAATAATCAATTTTACTAAAATTCAATGTTACTGTTCGAAGATTCAAATTTAAAAAATATCAGTTTGTACAAGAACCCTCATCATTTAGCTTCTCTTAAAGAGAAATTGAAATTCACCTCACTGAAATGCCGACAGCTTTCTGAATTTTAATGGGATTCAACTGGAATTTTTTTAAAGTTGCTCCATATATCTAGCTTTGAAGTTATGAAAGAAAAATTCCGCATTCCGCTGCGTCTCGCACATGCGCAGTAGAAAATTATTTAGTACAAACACTCATATTTCCTGTAATATTCAACGTATTTACTTCAAAGTTTAATACAATAATTCTGTAACATATTGTCAAGTGTTCTGAAAATTTCGAATAATTTGAATGAAAACTCTGCATGTTATAAGCAAAACACATGCGTAAAAATTTAGGATTTTTTAAAGAAACATTTATATCTTCCCGAATATTTTTGCTACGCTTACGAAAATTCATGTAAATATTATGCACATTAAACCATAACCATTGATAAAAAGTTACATCTCGTTATCAGCTTTCTGTTTAACAGGATGGGTGAAACTCCACTTTCTCCTTCATCCCTTTCTGGTGGTCCCCCTAATTGCCCTCGTGACCGAATCTTCACTGTAATATGTATATGATAGTCTATTGAATGCCACACGATTCTCCAGAACTGATTTCGAAACATATTTTTCGCATTAATTGCAAATTTCTCATTTTACGAAATGTTCCTTAACTTTTGTATGTCATTGTAATTAAACCTATTCGTGCAATAAATTAGAGGGCACTATAGACAACACGTGACGTGAAAGAAAATCGAAAAAGTTATATTTGTAAATAACATACTTTAAGCCAAATCGTGAAAGAGGCAAGGTTAGTAAACAAACTAAGTTGTGAAGTATATTCCATTTATTATTTATTAACCAAACAGTAATTAAAATTTTCTTTATCTCAGCACAGTTTCAACAGATATAACAACACAAATATTCATATTTATGATAAATATTTCTTCTGCAATTCATAACATTTGGATGTAAGGAATTCATCAACTGTTATCGTTTGTAATTTTTGCAATTAAAAAGTAAATAAAGCATTCAAAATTGATTAATTTTACCACTTAAGCGGACAGTCATGTTTGATAGCAAATTTTGTGTAACGGTTTGATTCAAAAACTGTATTATAATTGTATCCCACCCCAATACAAAATATACAGAACGTATGATATTATTGCATGTTACGTATTTTCAGGAATGGAACATTTTCGATACCATGAGAAAAAGAAGTGTTTTCTATTTTTTAAAAATCATAAACCTCTGATTTGTATGCAATTTGCCAACCACCTGAAAAGACTTCTTATCACCAATTATGGTATTCAGTTTCACAGATCAGAACAGAAACATTAGATATATTTCTCACCATTACAGTTTTTTTTTATTCATGTCTTCTACAGTCAATTAAGTATAAAAATCAAAATCTACAAAGTATGCAGCTGTTGTAAAAGAAAAAAAAATCCTCTCGGCAAACCGGCAGGCGAATTGTCTCTTTTGTCCAGAGATATAAGATAATTACCCCTCTTTCCACTTCTAATTTCATAAGGTTTGGAACTATGGGGTTGAAAGGGGGGCTAGAGAATGCAACTAATGAGAGCCTCCACCATGCTTAGGTTAAAAAGTAGATGAAGTTAAGAGTTTGAAAATCACTTTTCAGATGCCCAAACTTCTAAGGGATTGCAGCTGTCGAAAATCTTTTTTCACAAAAGTTGTTCATTATGATCAGGCGAGATAATTCACCCAATTTACATTATCGATCTTCAAAAAGAATTATTTGTGATATGAAAATTTCACACACACGCACACCATTTCCATCCTCTTGGAGCTGGATAACCCACCTACGAACTCGGCCTAGATTTTCACTCACCCTGAAACATAAGCCAATAAATGATTTACTTTCTTTTGTTTGCGCAATTTTATTTTTTCTGTATTTGTTGTAGTAGATTTCTTGTCTTTTCTGCTTACTTATACTATTTTATGGAGCTAAGCAATATTAATTTTTAACACTGATTTACTTCGAGGTTCTTTTTTTATTATTATTTCATGATATTTTTGATAATGTTTCGATACTTTCATTATTTAAGACTTTTTAGCTTTTTTTGTTTGTGTATTGATTGCTTATATGTTCTATTCTGTATGCTTTCTCATGTTTATTATTGTTATAGAGTAAAACCGCTTAATAACGAACCCTCAGTTATAACGAACTTTTCAAATGGTCCCAATCGAGCTCCTATGTAACTAATGTATTTTCAATGCTTGTAAAGAACTTCAAGAGCAAGGAATTCGGATATAGCGAACCAAAATTCCAATTTTTACTTTCTGCTAGCTCTGTCTCTCAGAATCATTTGCTCCTCTTATTCTATGAGGGACTTTTTATCCACCAGCTGTCCCACGCACGCCACATTTAATTAACTCACCTGTCACCAGATATCACTACCTCAAGGGAAAACCGTATTTATAGCGACCCCCCCTGTGATGGTCATTTTCAACCCATCACCCAGTGTGACAAGCGGAGGGACGACGAAGGAACGTTTATCCCTCAACCGCCTTTCTTTGTACTCCAGAGGGAATGCGCATCTGTTTCCCTTGTGTCGGACAAAACTGCTAAGAGATGAAGTACATGTCACAACACATTCTTTCACTTTCTTTAGTTCCATTTGCTGAATATGGTTTGAGCTCTTGATATCGCATAGCTTTAAAATAGGTGGTGTTAGTAAACGGAAAGCTTTTTCCATCGAGGATAAAGTGAAAATTATTAAGACAACAGAAAACGGCGAGTGCCAATCTGATGTTTTCAGAGAATTTTCTCTTTCTAAATCTACAGTTGGGACCATTTGGAAAAATCGTAGCATGATAATCTCAGCCCACGAGAAAAATCTGAATGGTATCTAGAAGTTGCGAACTGCAAGTACAATTAATTTCACTCTCTACTTTTTAAAACAAATATTTATTTTAATTTATTATAGCCCATAAGTAACTGTAATTCAGTGTAATTAGTTTGCTCAACACGAAAATGTGTTTAAGGATTATAACAAATTTGTGTAGCCAATATTTTGAAAATCGGTTATAGCGAACTTCAGCATCAGTCCGTTGAGGGTTCTTTATAACGGGGTTTGATTGTATATAAAACTTTTTAACAAGGGGTGGTTTGGGGTAGTAGGGACCATGATTGGAGAAACTGTGCAGAATTTTTCCTGGAATCGCGTGTCATGAGAAGCATTGCTATAGGTAGTATTTCTGTAAGAATCTACCTTAAAAGTCATATCTAAGCATGTGTAGTAGATGTGCTGACTTAAGATGCAAAACAAAAATGGAGAACTAAGCATACTTACATTCTTAAACATAATAAGAAGATTCGAACTAAAACCTTACCTAGAAGCCTTAAAAACAAAGTTACAGCAATAGAGATTTTCTCAGAGAATTTAGTGATATTTTAAATTCGACCATTTCATAAATGTTCTTGCATTTACATGGTAACAAAAAAGTATAGGGATCACTTTTGTGGTTATCTATCAGTAAAGTTATAAAACCTTTTTACATATGTAGCATACAGATCGAAAGCTCCGCTATTAGACTTTCGATTGCAATACTGTTCGATAAAATCACAATAATGCTTTTGAAGAAATTTGACCAAATGCTGATTGATCAAGTACAAGCACTTTTAGAACTTCGATGGAGCCACAGGATTATACAAACCCATTTTAAAATGAAAGGTATTGCAATTTCACTCAGCCATATCAGTAGCATCAAGAACTCAAAACTCGGATCGACGAAAAATGATTCAAAACCAATAACAAATGGACGGCAGAGCAAATTGAAGAAATCAGATTTGCAGAGGCTTGAGAAGATGGCATCGAAACCGGATCCACGAACACATGCAAGCGTGGCTAAAGCTCTTAACGTGAGCCAGAAAGTTGTAAGCTATCAAGTAAAACTTAAGTTAAAGAAAAAATGCCATAAAAACCTAAATGTCATCACTTGAGTGAGAGATCGGTGCAGATTAGGAAGCAACATTCATGGCCACTTTACAAGCTTCTCCATAAAGACTGATGGCGAAAGTTCATTACAACTGATAAAGCTTAGATCTATCTATCCGATACCAATGCTGAATCTAAAGTTCAATATCTTAACCGTGACCAGAACAGGCGAGACTTGACTCCGTCAACCACGGTGCCTCATCCCAAAGCCGTAATGGTTTGGATGGGCATTTCCGCCAGTGGTGTTACCAAACCACGGTTTGTGCAACCTGGAACCAAAATAAATTCTGAGTATTACATACAGAAGATATTAAAGCCCTTTCTTAAGGATGATTACTGCAGATTGCACCCAAATGGTGATGCTGTTTTCCATCAGGATTCTGCCCCATCGCATGCATCTAGGGTCACCCAGAAATTCCTCACGGATCAGCATGTGCAATTCCTGAGGCCACACAATGGATGCCAAACAGTCCTGACTCTGCACCATGTGACTATATCCTATGGGGACATCTGAAAAACAAACTGAATAAGCGAAGAGTTTCTACGCAGAGGGGCCTTCAAAAGGCTATTAGAGAAGAGGTGAAGAAAATCCCCCAGGAAAGGATTTTGCGGGCTTTAAAATCAAAGCCGAAGTGATGTAGACAAATCTATTATGCCGAAGGTCGACATATTGAGAAGCACCGCTGAATTTGTGTAATAACTTTTGGAAATAAAAACCTTCAAAAATGATGAAATGACTTTTTTGTTACCCTGTATTGTTGATAGCATTTTATCACTGAAGACATTGTTGATTCAAAAAATATAATGAATTATTCAAGGAGATGCGAATAATACTTTATTTGTAAACTTGTAGAAATCAATCTGTTAAAAAAATCACTAGACTTCCTAGTACGTTAAAATCTATGTATATTTGCACGAAACAAGATCGAGTTAGTTGAATATATCTAATTAGAGAAAGATTCTCAGACTTCTTATTTGCCGCTCTTTATATAGATTTGACTCATAA
Organism: Araneus ventricosus; assembly: GCA_013235015.1. NCBI lineage: Eukaryota > Metazoa > Arthropoda > Arachnida > Araneae > Araneidae > Araneus > Araneus ventricosus. The sequence continues at coordinate 215,841 of BGPR01001145.1, read as the reverse complement.
ATGTCATCAATAGAAAATCTATCAATTTCATACCATTACAAAAGTTAATAACTGCCAATTTTCAAGTCAAACACATCTTTTTTTGTTACATGCTTATTTAAGAACTCATAAATTTTAATTAGAATAAAACAACTCTTCTCTGACCATGAAGAAAAAGTTCAATATACTGGGAAAAATTAATTTCACTGTTGATTATCATTCCCTCACTACATCGTTTTATTAATTATGCATTATTAATTATACCGTTATCAATATACAGGGTGTATCAGTACAGCGGTTACAAACTTTCAGGACAGATCGAGTACACCTAGACGATGAGAAATCAAATAGCAATGATGGTCGGAAACGCTTTCCTGGCGCGGTAGTGACGACACAAAACACAAGAAAGACAGGACACGAATAAGAGGAGAAAACATGTTTATTATTCTTAGTACAGCAAAAAAACTAACGAAAAATATTAAAGAGACAACGATCGTCATCAAAGTAGGTGTTCGAAATTACGTCCCGGGCCGTGATGCAGGCCTCACATCTCCGTCGCATTGAAGATCGAACGTTAACGAAAATACCGGGCGTGTCCCGACTTCCCCGTCATCTGATGCTTCGGTTTACGTAGCGACATCTATCGCGTACGCAAGCCAAAGACTTCCCAGCATTTTTGCTGTACTAAGAATAATAAGCATGCTTTCTCCTCTAATTCGTGTCCTGTCTTTCTTGTGTTTTGTGTCGTCACTACCGCGCCAGGAAAGCGTTTCCGACCATACATTGTTATGTGATTTCCCATCGTCTAGGTATACTCTATATGTCCTGAATGTTTGTAACCGCTGTACTGATAGATCCTGTATATAAAAGACAATGTTCGTATGTATGTGTCTTATAGACTAAAAAACTACTGGACCAATTTACGCGCGGTTTTTTTTTTTTTTTCCCCTTGAAAATGATCCGCGTTATCCGGGGAAGGTTTAAATCTATTGAAATCGTCGATCTGATCATTAGAAAGAAAATTAGGGGCCTAATAATTATTTTAATGTTTGGCTACTGTTGGCGATGGTCGAGAAAACGATCGGCGCAACTTCTTCCTAACGCGGGCGCAGGGTTGCCTTTTGTAAACAGGGTTGTTTTTCGACGGCGGCGTCGCATTGACTTCGGGACCAAAGGCAGGGTTGCCATATTGGCCTTCTTTTTTGGCTTTATTTTTGCTTGTGACTTTTAGAAAGATTTTTAATAAATAATTTTACGATTTTTTTTAATAAACTAGTGATATGACACTTTTCAAATTGCTCACAATGAGCTGTCAAACGAAGTAGTTTCAGAATAAGAAGGGTTTCTGTCACCTTTCTTAAGAATGTATTAGTCAGAATGCTTCTAGCGGTAACTATGTGTCTGCACAGCATATAAGAACCACTTTCTCTGTTTTTGTTTCTTTTCATGATCGAATTCTTATACAAAAACTTACACGTAAAATATTCTTTTTCTTTTCTTTAAAAAGGAGAGAGATAGAGGAATGGAAAGAGGACATCACATTACAGATCTTTTTTAAAAAAGGAAAGAAAAAGCATTTATGTTTGTAATTTCGGTATTGTTTGGCAATTCAACAAACGATTAAATGTCAAATCTAAGGGATAGGGAAAAATCTTTCAGAAACAATATTTAGAACGACGCAGCATATTGGATTTGAGTGTCAAGTATTAAAATAACATCGAAAGTAAGATTAGTGCATTTTTTTATATTTTTAACACGTTTTGGAAACTCAGCCATCTATTATGAGTCTGAAATCAGTTTTTATATATTAAGAGGTTTTTTTACTGGTAGTCATTTACTATGAGTATGAAAGAACTTTTAATTTATTGTAATCATATTGAAAAATAATATAGAACATTGTTGTTAACAGGAATTGATATATTTTACTCGATCATCTCATTCTGCACTGGCAAGAACAGAAATTCTTTTTGTTTTTTTGCAAAGCTGTATATGCAGATGTTTTTTTAATTTAATTTAAATTTCAGTTTAATAAAAAAAGTATTGTACATATGTCATTCAAATAGGATTCCTTTTCATCAAGCATAGTCATTTTCTTATAACAAATCTGGGGGAAATGAGTGCTTTAATCAAATTTGGCCTTTTTTTAAAGACGGTTTGGCTTTATTTTGCTATTTTAATCTGGCAACTCTAAACAGAGAAGAGATTTTAGGCCTATTCGATGTTGATAAAAATGCTGCTAAAACAGCAAAATATAAGTCAGCGTACAAATGCAGCCAAGAGAAAACGAGAAGAAAGACAAAATGAAAGAGAAGAAGAAACAGCACAACGAAATGAAGGAAATAGATTACATACGTCACAGTCACAAGCTACTGAATCATCACAACAACACGAAGCACGAAATGAAGCAAGTCGAGTAAGAATTAAGACAATCTTTGTCATATAATGATGAAAATGAAAAACGTGACAATAATGGATTACGACGCATGCAAATGAATCGATTAAATCAATTGGTAAAACTTGATCGTATTGCATTTCATTATAATTCGAAAATCGAATATAGCTTGCATCCAGTTGTGGTTGTTGAAAGTCTGCATAAAGTCTGCACAAATTGCAAGGCATTAAAATTCAAGAATGAAGCACCTGGGTTGTACTGTTTGAATGGAAAAGTTAAATTGCCACCACTTGAGCCATTGTTCTCACTGGTCGCTGGTACTACAACACAATCGAAGTATTTTTTGAATAACATATGAAATGGTAACACACATGCTTTCAAATGACTTCATTTGGTACAACGAATATAATAACCGAGAATTATATGCCAGCATTTAAGGACAAATATATAATATAGCAGGCTCTTTTTTACCATTTACAGATGATGACCACAAATTTTTGCAAATATATTTCATTAGAAATTCAAGTGATGAAGCAAATCGATACACACACATCAAAATTCATTTAATCTATTTATATTCTAAAATCTAGCAATAGCAAGGCATTGCTGGGTTCAGCTAGTTTCTTATGAAACAGAACAGAATCATTAAATAGACTGATGCAACTCCTGGTTTAGGTTTTCTATGAAGAATTTTGTCTTAATCAGCTTGCCGAATTTTGGTGATTGCATGAGGTGTCATATTGACAATCGTTATTAAGTTGGAGAATGCTCCTTATTAACACTGTAAATATATTAAGTTTAGAGCTTCTACAGTGTTCTTTTGTGAAATATTAAATTTGACACTACAAATTTTCTTTAAAATTACTCTTGAAGTATACCTGCTTATTAGATACTAAATCAGAGATGCTCAAATACAGAATGAGAAAATATTTTATGTGTTTGTCTACAATAAACTTTGTGTTGGATACCAACTTGCAAGAATTGAACAATAATTCAATGATCCTGAATATATATTCCTTATCATCAGTTTCTAAACACACTTTATACAATCGATTCATAAATTACAGAAAATTATATTTCATATAAGTTATTGCCTACATTTAAAATCATTCCCTTTTATGAAAATAAATGGGTTTCTCATAAAATAAAACCAGATGTTTAAAAAATGTTTGAAATGCTGTTTGGAGCAACACTATGGCTATTGAAGCAGAGATTAGATACAAGGTCAACAATAAATCTTCTCTTTTCTTGTATTTAAAATACCTTTTAGGTACACATTTCCTCAAATGAATTATAAGTTAAACAATCTTCAGCTTTTCTTTTTATCACAGCATTTGTTAATTTTATGAAACAAAAGTTCTCAAGACAAATGGAAATAAAAGAATTAAAATTTCATTCAGATGAGTAAAAAGACAAAATATTGAACTCAAAGCTCTCAATAGTCTTCACAAATTAGAATCAAACTAATCGAAAATACAGTTCATAATATTTTTGAAAGCATGACTACAAGTAAAACATTTCAATGAAGCATTGAAATCTATTTTTTAAAAATCATCCAAATATCATCATGATGGCCTAGTTTATAATAGATGTATTTTTGTAAAAGAAAATTAATACTGATAAATTTAACATGTTTTATTTTCAACAAATACAATATAAAATGTCAATGAAACATCGAACATACAAAATATTACATTTGATCTTTACAAAAAATAAAACTTGCAGTTTATCAGCACTGGCAGAAAGACAATGAACATTTTCACTGGTGTATGTAACAATTAAAATTATTTTCTGCAAAACTTCACAATTTTTTATTTATATTCAGAATACAAATGTAAATTCAATGATGTTTCAAAAGTAATTTTTAAAAAGTAAAAACGGCTAATTAACAAACTTTCAAGGGGAGCAGTCATAAGTAATGCTAGCATAGTTTCAACATAAAAGGAAATAATGCTTTAAGCTTTTCTCTAACAACAGTAAATAGTGTACAGATACACATTTTTTAATCTATAATACCGGTATAATAACGAAGTATAGTTACAGAAAAACACTTTACAAAGTTAAATATGTACAGGCAGTATTTGACAATGTGCAAAAATTCAATATAAAATTTAAATCCTGTTCTTTAATTGTTGCACACTATAAAACTTATTACAAATATAATTAAAATTTATAACTTGAAACTTTTATAATTTAAAACGAAATTTAAATGAATATCAATAAACTAAGGAACTAATATTTAATAACAATTATTTAGTTGAACCTGTTTAAACCTGAACTGATATACTTTCAAACTGAAATGGTTATCCTCCATGACATTTGTAACAGATATTCCCACAATTGTGAATATTAAATGTTTTATAACTAATAAAAAAGAACATAATACTTTAAAACACAACAAATTCCTCAATAACAAATGAGTAATCACATCCTTAAACTGCAAACAACATCTTAAAAATTTCCATACTAGAAGCAAGATACTCTTAATGTAAAAAACACAAAAAGTTACTTAAGATCTGAGAATTCTTCTATGATAACAAAAAAAAAGGTATTCTGTTTGGGCAAAAAAAACCTACTTAAGCTCAGGCAATTCTTCAATAATGTAAAATAAAAATATACACTTTCTAGTTATCAGAGAATGCTTCGAATAGAGAACAGAGATTCTTTTTGATAGATTTGTGAAAAATCTTAAAGGTACCAAAATACTGCATAATCACTTTGAGTTTCAAGTCATATATTAGAATATAATTCAGATTAAAGCTCAAATAGATTTTTTTTATCAAAAGTGCTAAATAAAAATAAATGGTTTATAAGCTACTTTTTTCTACATGCATACATAACAAGAACACCCGCATTAGAGACAATTGATGCAAGGCAAAAATTGTAAAAAAAAACCCAAAAAATCATCATTTTGATAATAACAAAAATCACCAAATAAGATCTGTGCTTGGAATCTTTCAAAGAAAAATTCCAATTTGTAATATAAGCAGAACAATAAAGTTTTCAGCAGGAACTTGACATTTACTATCACTTTCACAGCAACATTAAGAGAGCAGATGCTTTCAAGAAACATCTCTTTTAATACAACCATCTAGTCACTTTAATAAACAACGATTGCAAAATAGTTAAGCAAAAACGCTTCTTCACTTCCGGTTATCATAAAATTTTTGAAACAGCAAGTATGAATAAATAAAAAATGGATTAATAGTAATAATACCCAATAATGTAAATAAACAATTTTTTTTAACATACAATAGTAAAAGAGTACTTATTAGGCCATCTCATGGCATACAGAAAAAAACAGTACCAAATGTTTATATTTTGATATAAAAATAATTCAAAATTATATTTTTTAATTATAAAACATGCATATGAAAGATATTCTAGCTTTAATATTTTTTCATATAAATCAATAAAGTGTTTTGCAAATAAGCTAAAATATGCATGCTCAAATATACAACCTTACAATCCTTCATCAGTTAACACTATATACTGCAGTAATTGGCAAACTTAAGGATTGTCTGCTCAAGACGACAGTATTTTACTACAATGATAAGGACACGTTTTGTGAATTACATATGTGAGGGTTTGGTCCATTTGTAAGTTCCATAAAACTTAAATCCATGTCTCCGACAAAGTTCATCAGCTTCAACTGGGCCACGGCTGAAAATATTTAATAAATTATAAATAATATTAACGTAGAATGCATATCACTTTTCCCAAAATTTGTAATGAAAATAATACAAAGTATGAAGTATAGTTTCAGTAAGATGCTTTAAATCTGAACACATACAAGAAATATTTTACAGCATGAAAGTCCAAACAAAAAATTTATACTCTGTTCTACTTCTTCAGCATCAGTTATTCCTTTACTCTTGTTAATATATCGTAGCTTTCTCACATCTTTCAATGCCCCTTTTGGAGAAATAAAAAAGTTGCATAGGTGTATATTCACAAGATAAATACGAGATTATTCTTTCTTTTCCTGTCTTTGATTTTCAGGCAATTGCAACAGACTCTTGGGAAGCATTACTAATGCTCCAAATGCTAATCTTGGTTTTCAATTTTTAATTTTCTGTTCTTTACTTGCCTGATTTCATAATAAAAACAGCAAATATCTTTAATTTATGGCCAATCAACACTCTAGAAAAGTAAGTTTATTTGCACATGGAATAAAGCAATGAATCTGTTAAAACGTGAGAATTGAAAATGTGTAGTGATAATGATGTAGATAAAAGCAAAAAATAATACTTTAAATAATGCAAACAAATGAGTTACAACTTGCATCTTTCTTAGAAGTTCCAATTTCCATTAAACAGATGCTTAACATTTTTCTTATTCACATGAAGTTTGCACTTTTTGCACTATCACATTTGAATGATCAATGACATTTTAGGTATAACAAAACAATTTTGTAAATACTTTTAAAATGTATTATCAAGTAACATTTTCAAGAAAGAATTAATCTTACCTTCCATACTCATAGGGAACTGGGTTAACTTTTTCCTTTTCAATTTTGTGCAACAAAGGGGTGAAAATTCTCCATGCTTCAGACAATTCATCACTTCTGACAAAATGCATTTGACTACCACAAAATACATCTAATATCAAACGTTCATAAGCATCCGGCATAATTAAATCCTATAAAAATGATTTATTATAATTGTATTTCTTTGATAATCCAATAAAATAAAAATCATGAATATATAATATATTTAAAAGAACTGCTAAAGAGTTTACAAATACAGATAAACATGAATCTAATTTTGACATCAATAAATCAGATATCCTAATAAATACATTGCAGACTTGGATATTTTTGCTCATTGCTTTAATCCAAATCACAATTATGAAATATTAGCATGCTTTTGTGAAACTAAGTTAATAGATTTTAAAAGTAAAAAATTAACTTAATGATAATTATAGGATGAAAATAAACTTTTACTTCATAACAAAACATAAAGCTACTCGAAATCGTACCTTATATCTACTATTATAACTCAAATCCAATTCTGTTTCTTCCAAGGAAAAAGATGTAATGTTACCCGGTCTTTTATTCATAAACTTCAAATACACCGCCTCTCCAGGTTGAACTCTAATAACCAATTCATTTCGCTTACACTCCTCATTAAATATATCGCCAGGGACATCTTTAAACTGAATGCGCACTTCGGCTTTCCTTTCGTTCAAAGCTATAAAAAAAATAAACATTTCAAAATGATAAAAAATAATTTTAAACTAACTGCCATTAAAGAACACACAAAAAAAGTGTATGATGTAACAAAATTGCTGGAAATAATACGCAATTTACATTCCATCTTTCTCCTCATTTAATATTCAACCAATCACAAGCAATTGTGATGATATCATACGTACAATGATGTTATGATGCGATACGTCCCTGCGTGATGTCACATGTATCCCATGATTCCATTTATGTACTTCTATGTACTTGTAAAATGTCTTCATGTCTGTGTCGTTATAATTGTCGTACGTCTATGTGTTTAAAAATAAACGATGATTACTTTAAACTGTTTCTCATATCTGCATACTACATTCTGCTAATTTCCCCTTCAAAAATGTTGCTTTATAATGGGATAAAAATCTCGGGAGAAAAAGAATTTTTAATGAAATACAGTGTACATATATCGGCTTATATATTATTAAGAAATGTATTTATTGCATCCCATTCTCATATAACTTTTCAATAATTCCTCAGAATTCTTTTTAATTATTAATAAGCAAAGTTTATCGAATTAAATATCATAGTCTTCAAGTCCAAAAAAATACAAGGTATGGTATCAAAACACAGCATTTCCTACATAGTGTTAACAAGTAAATGAAACAGAAAACTTATGAGTGAAATATGCAACAGTTTGTAACTAAGAGAATGATTTGTTTTAATCACTTTCTTACCAATTTAAATGAAAAAAAAGCCTTTTAAAGCATTCATACATTAAGTTTTGAAGAATCAAATAGACAACTTTTTATTCAATTTATAGACAAAAGGCGAGGGAATTGATAAACAGCTTACTAAATTGTATTATTTCATTCACCAAAGACTTAATTTCATGCAACGAATCGTCTGAGTTTGCAGAAAGTCTCAAAGTTTTTATTTTTTATTTTTAAAGACATATCCTTTTAAATCAATAATAAATACTACTTACAGAATTAAATATTAAAATACTTGCCCTTGCCACATCTTAGAAAGAATGGAATGCCATCCCAGCGCTCATTATTTATAAAACAAGTAGCCATTGCATAAGTAGGAGTCACAGAATCTTTAGGTACAGTAGGATCATCTAAGTAACCTTCTTTACCATCTCCTTCTAGTTTTGGGTTTCCAACATACTGGCCTAAAACAACGTCTTCTAACATCAGTTCTTTCATTGATCTCAGTACTTTCACCTAGTAATGAAAGAAGAAATCGCTTGTAAAACAACGCATAAATAATGCTAAAAGACTTTTTTTTATATTTGAAAATTTCATCATCGATCTCTTGAGGTAGTCACATAAAGCTTAACTTGCTCTATGTGGACTTCTCCACATAACTTCTCTCATCATGAAAACACAAAATATCTGCGAGAACTATGGTAATTTAGCCAAATTATGCCTTGCAGCGAGTCCTATGCCATCAAAATGGGTGCTGACATTGAAAATAATGCTTATTTCAGTATGTAGAAAATCCCTTACAAACTTTTTCCGAGTAAGACCTTTAAGAAAGTGTTATTTCTCTTTATACTTTTTGTTTGATTTTACGAAGAAAACGATGCAAAAAAAAATGCTTAGCATTTCTGGCACTTTCCCCGCAATTGTACTTACTATAAATATAATTTAATTCAAATTTTATACTTTGAGGTAACTAGAGATTAAATCATGAATTCGGATCATGTAAAAGAAGCTAACAATTTACGGTGATAATATTCATGCAAATTAAAATTTTAGTTCCTTATTATAATAATTACATTTACTTTAAATAAAAAATACCAGCACAAATTAATATACAAAAGAATATTTTTTAGAAAAAACCCCAAAGAATCTCAAAACATAAATAAAAAATAATACTTCACTTTTTTTCACAGTTTCATTAAAATAGCAGTCAAGTGACAAATTTACCTTAAACAAGAAAAAAATACAAACAAGAATGCAACATCGAAATGAAACCGAATGCAAAGACATTAAAATATCGAAAAATATCTTTAACATGCACAACTCTGGTAAAAACTACACAATACTTACTTAAACTAGTTGGAATTAGATAAAAAAAAAAATAATTTGAATTGCAATTATAAACAAATATGACATTATATTTGCCGCACCTTTTCATCTCGGATATCTTCAGCAGATGTTGTAACAGGTTTTTCCATAGCAACCAAGCAAAGAATTTGCAATAGATGATTTTGCATGACATCCCTATAGAGCACAGAAGTAAATCTTTATTTAAAGTAATAATGCATATAAAATATGAGAATAATACAATATTTTTAATGTCAATAAATAAATTGATAATAAATAGTTACTAATTTATCTATAAATAAATTTTGTTGAATAGTAAAAATCGCAAAAAAAAACACAAAATAAAGTCTTAAGATAAAAATTCCTTTATTCTATTTCACTAAAAGATATCTTCACATTGTATATATGCATTCAATGAAAGTGTCCAAGCCTTTTTCAACAGTTCAAAAATCAGCAAATGACTCCTATCAACAATATATTTTGAAAAAATCAAATATCATTTTGCTGAATAAAAAATGAACGATTATTCTCGAATGAAATTTTTTTAAAATGTTTATTATGCAGCATGAGTACAATAATAGTTAGTTTCAAATTCTCAAATAATTGTGAGTAAAAACTTTCCAAAATTGGAAGCATGAAAAAAATTTTATGTTAATTTCATGAATGAGAACAACCAAATTGAAGAATTTAAGGAAAAGGTCTGCGTTTAAAATGACTCCCATGAACAGAAATCTCAATCATGCAAAATAATAATAAAAAAAACAGTGAAGCAATTTCATGCTTGAAAATGAATGTGTTTTGCCTAAAACAAGATAAACTTGAATGCGCTTTGGGGACTCTGAAGCTTTATTTAAAGAATTTAGAAGATACTGTCACCTAAACTGGCACAGGAAAGTATGTGTTATTGTTACTCTACTTTACAAAGCAAGAACTAAATTAAGAGTGCTGAGAAGTTACTTGAAATCAGCAATGCTTGAAATAAAGTTTGTGTATCAATGCCTATATTTAAAACCTTTTAATGAATAGTACAATTTCATCATCCACAGGACATGAAAAGAAACTGTCCATAAAACCTTTATTAATGATTTCAAATATAGTGAAGGCAATTCAGAAAAATGCTTTTATTTGTGTCAGCCTAACCTTCCTAATTTCAATACTTTTTTCTCAAACCACATGCTGTAATTCAGAGGTTCCCAACCTGCGATACGCATACCTCTGGGGATATGTGAAGGACCATTTGGTGATGCGCAAAATCAAAGTTGGTAATGGCGAAAACATGAAAACATATGGGATTAAAAAAGTTACAGAATTTTGTTTCCCCACGTAAGAGTGAAAAGTAAAAGTTGTGCAAGTCCTAAAAGCTTACTCTCGAAATAAGAAAAAAAGAAAGAAAAAGGAAACCTGGTAACTGATTGATATTTGGTTTTCACCAGTTCCACCCAGCACCAATAATATTGTGTGATTATGCATGAATCATCTCACAGTTAAAGCAATAAAATATTTAATACCTCTCAAGAACACAGAAATTGTAGAAAGAGCATTCACGTCTTATGCATATATTAAGAAACAATACCATAATAAGTTTGATGCAGCTCAAGACATGAGATTATATCTGTCTTCAATATTATAAAACCCAATTTTATAAAACTCAGCTCCATGAGACATGCTCAAGGATCACATTGAAATTTTCTTCCATTTGAATAGTTGATTATTACGAAGTGTAATTTTTAGCTATCCTTGTCAGTTAATGCAAAATTATTATATTTTATTTGTTTTGGCATTGAACTAAAACTAATGCAAAAATGGAATAAAATGTAAAATAGAAAATAAGTCCTGAAAATGCTATTAATTCGAGCCAATTGACTCAAACTAAACTAAAGTCCTTAAATTTACTGGTAAAAACTTCTTTGCTTAGACGGATGATTGGGGGGGGGGGGGGGGGATATGACAGTATACTAATCAAGGTGTACGCTAGGGAAAAAAGGTTGGGAACCTCTGCTGAAATTGATAGAAGCTGGTTGGTTGACTAATGACAAAAATAATTAACAGAAAATATTTATTACAGACAAAATTCAGATCTAAAGCAGTACGTGATGATCATACATAGACATACACAATATGATCAAAAGTATACAGACACTTTTGGATTGCCAAATTTTTAAAAATTTCTCAGGAATGGCTATACTAACTGCCCTTGAACTTCGACTAGGTAAAGAAAAGAATCCAACTAAAAATTTTACAATGAAGATTCGGTCACGAGGGCAATTAGGGGAACGACCAGAAATTGATGAAGAAAAAAAAAGTCTGGGTTTACCATATTCCAAAGAAAGATGATAATGACTTACAAATTTCATCAATGGTTTTGCTTAATATGCACACTGCTTACATGCATTTCCGTAAAAATAGCAAATATATTCTAGAAGATATAAAGGTTTTCTTTTAAAAAATCCCAAAATTTCCTGCATGTTTTTTGCTTATAACATGCAGAATTTTCCACCAAATAATACGAAACTTGCAGAATACTTGACAATGTGCAAGAGAAGCATTGTATTAAAATTTGAAGTTAATACTATTAAATATTAGAGGAAATATAAGCAATTGTAGTAAATAAATCTTTTAATGTGCATGTGCGAGACAGCGTAATTTTTCTTTCACAACTTCAAAGCCAGATATATAGGGTAACTTCTATAAAATTGCCACCCAGGGCAAAGTACGAGTTTTTCGCCCTCAGTGTCATCAATGGCTTAGCCCAAGTAAACGGTACCCAGGATATTAAAATAATTTTCGTCTTCTAACCATATTTGGCTTAAAAAATGACATAATTGCACCAATGTTTTATCTCCCTGGTGCCCCCTAAGACTGGCACCTGAAGTATCCATACCCAGCTTGCCCACCACTCACTACGCCATTCTTTCAGTGATAAAGATTTAAGTGATTTTTACCACATTATCACAGTTGGCGTTTGACATAGATGGGCCATAGAATTTTGGAGGTAGAAATTAATTTCAGATTTTTATGGACAACCATCGCAAGGTGATATAGTGAGTACAAGAGTTCAAGCAAACTTCCAACTTATGACACCCAGTGTGGCCATAAAAAGATGTTGGGTGAACATAATCATCGTCAGCTGACAAGTATTTTTTCACAAGATAGGCAAGCAACACTGGACTAGCAAGTATCATCAGAATTCAATACTGGAGCTTAAACAAGCATTCACATTTAGACTGTGCAACACACCCTGTGGAATATGGACTTTAAGAGCCAAAAACTAACTTCAATCCCCATGATGACTGAATAAAATTTTGCTATGCATGTCGCTTAGGCAGAGTAAAACCAACACTGAACTCTTGATGACTGAAAACAAGTAACCTAGTTTGATGAATACAAAAAAAAATTCTAAATAAGTATCAAGACAAAGAAATTCAACCTGAAAAACTGAAGCAGAAGAACAAGGAATTCATTCTAGCCTACTTTCTCAAGGGTTACAGGCTTTTCGATATGGATTCAAAAAAGTTCTTGTTTAATGAATCATGTTTTCAACTGTATGGGACATAAGTTACAGGCACCACCCCCATCTCCGTGAACAAGCGCACTGATAGGGTTTCGTGGTGGAACCTGTGATAAATCTACCACCAGCTACGCCACAGCCACTCTTACACGCCCGACGTCCTCTTTTGAGACGTTTGAGTTATAAGCAAGAAACTGGAAACAAACTTGTTCATGCTGTTTGGCTATAACTAAAATTCCTACAAAATGTTTGGTGGCAAACCTCAGATTTGTAATCAGCACCCCCAAAAAACATAAAGGAGCAAAAAATTACAACTCCTACAGAATTTGATTTAAAAAACTACTTAAAGACTAGACTACTGAGAGAAAGTGAAAAAAGGTCAAATGAGGAAGTCACGCCAAGTGAGAGCTGCTCCAGGGGCAGCTCTCGGGGTTCCAATTTCAAATGGGAGAAAATGTTGCTTTTTTTTCTGACTGAGATTCTCTGATTTCTTCTTCTGATTTCTACTGGCTTCATGAACTTTCTGGAGATTACATCACTTCCTACGTAACGGCGTCACTTCCTGTTAAAGAAGTATAAAAGCAAGCTCTCAAGACAAGAGGAGTTCATTAGAATTTGAACAGAAAGCAAGCTGGTGAAGTAATAAAAAACGTTTGAGCGCTGTGTTGAGATTTATTGGAAATCTCCGTTGTGAATTTTTACAAGTGCTGTCTTAATACTTGTGCTACGTTTCTTTTCTTAGAATATTTTTAAAATATAGAGCTTTATTTTTTTAATCCTGCTTATTGGACTGCATTCACGCACACTAGGGTGTCCCAAGATACAAGGGAATTTTTTTTTTTTTTTGGAAAATCGAATACGCATACCCTCTATTTTTTTTTCTATTTCACCTCAGTAACATAAATAAAACGTATTATTGCAATAAGATAACGGTAACCCGTGCCGACTTTAAATCAAACAAGAAACGTGAAATCTTGTTCGGGGAATACTATGGAAAGATTGTAAAATGTATGTTTCTTTGGTACATAAGACACCAATTTATTCAAAGAAGATATTTATTACCATATTACAGTAAAAGAAACATTACTGTACATATTTTCGTTTCAATGTTTTCTTTTTTCTGTCAGGATAGATCTTCATATGTGCTTGTATGCAACGTAACAAAAATTGTTTTTGTTTCTCCTCAACCGTTATTAAACCATGAAAGTTCTGCATCATTTTTCTGCTCTTTCAGCTGTATCGTTCTTTAAGCATTGAGACCGTCTTTTTAGCGTTTAGAAACGACACGTTATTCGCCCATGAAAAGGGACTCTCGTTGAAAAAACTATCATCAATTATGAGTTTAGAAAACAATAACTGGCTTTTGACTAACATGAAATCATTGATACTTTTCTCTGTGAAAAAATCAAATAACAGGTAACAATTGCGTGATATAAATAAATAACTAAATAAACAAAAAATCAATGTATCAAACTCGCCATACAATGAACCACAAAGCTCTTCCTTCGATAGAATGTATATTTTCTCATGGGTAGAGAAATTTTCTCTATGTAAATTTGCCATCATTTTTAATTTTGTTTCTTCGTCTACATCATCATCAAAAAGTGCTAAGACTGCTATTTCGTCAGTCAAATACCATAAATGCTGGCTAAATTTCTGTAAAGCAGCTTTCTAGATACTTTCATTCACTTTTTCATAAGTTTTCAAAAAGCACAAATCTTTGTAGGGTGCTTTAACTACCAAAATGAATTGAAGCCATGGTTTAACATAGATTGTCATGATGAACAAACAGACGTCTAACAGTACTTCCTTACCCTTGGTGTTTAATTTCAGCTGAGAACTAAATAACAATAGTTTTAGGGAGTAAATCACTTGGGCCATCCATCTAGCTTGGTGCATGGCACCCGGAGGTCTGATTTTAAAATTTTTCTGCATCTCAGCCTAAAAATACGATAGAAAGTTCTATAAACTCTCGATAGTCATCTCTGATCATAACATTTTTAAGTTTAGCGCGGTAAAAGTCAAACAAATTTTCAAGTTCGGTACGGTTCGGAACAACTCCATTGTTTCTCTATAGCACTGTATTTTAGTGAGATCGATGTTTTTCCAATTATCTTTGAGGTTTCTAAAGAGTGGAATATCGGGGCTTGTAGTCACTTGTTTAATTTTCACTTCGAATACGGCCTTTAATACCAGTTCGTATATACGATGGCGGCAAGCGGAAAAAAGCATTTCCCTGTAATATGTCTGCTCGAGGAGCGCACAAGCACCATTTAAACGACCTGTATTCGAAGCCGTAGCATCACAACAGAGAATTTGGACTTTGTCTTCGAGATTTCAATCTAAGATCGCCTTCCAAACAGCCTGTGCCTGTTCTTTGCCTGTAGAATTATCCAGGCTCGGCACAGCAATAAGTTGTTCTTTAAGCCCATATGAAATAACTATAGGAAAACGTTCTTCTTCCGATTTTCGAGCACTCAAAGCAGGCAACAGTTTGCCATCCGACACGGGCCCTCAGCACTATCCTGACAATGGACTCGTCTCCGGGACCAGGGGCAAGGTGTCCCGTAATCAAGAAGAAGAAGTTTGCCATCCGAATGTAAGGTCACTACATCAGGTACCTTGTTTTGTAAATCAATTTTTATGTTTTCTGCGCGTTCCTTCCTCTGTTTGGATTCTTTGAATTGAAGACTTACTTATCGGAAAATCGTCAATGTTACATCCATGTACATCAATAGTAGCTTCAAGAATAAACACAGAATCTCGCATACTTAACTGACACCTGTCTAATGCAACAACTAACTTTGGGGTAATAAAATATTTCCTCATTATTGATTTACTTGTCCCAGGTTCTGAGCTTTTGATCAGTGTTCGGAACTCTTCTTAATCCATATTTTCACTAGAATTCGAAGAGGAATCTTCTTGCAATGGTTCGTATGTCGCCAAGGATGTTGAAGCGGAAACATATTTGATTCGCCGATTTTCTTCTCTGACAGCTCGAAGTCGCGCCCCTTCCTCTATGTCGGTCAATTTTTTATCCACTCCACCCAAGTGACCGGGTCAACCAGGCTCTCTTTGGTGCTGCAAGGACATCCTATCTCCCTCTATTTTCATTAACTGAAGTGCATAAGCGTGTGCAATGTCGAACAAATTGTCTAAATTACTTACAAATTCTTGTTAACGCCGCTTTAATAAGTCTTATAATTTTTTTGAATTTCTTTGTAAGTCTCTCCAAACTTGATACACGTTAACAAGTTTCCTCACACAATTTGGTAGATATGTGTGCCTTTTCCCAAAAGATAATACATTCGCGAATAGCGAGATTTGCACTTTCATTAACAGCTAAATTCACTTCTCGAATATTGTAAAACAAAACAACGAGAACCTGTCCATTAGAGGGAAGTTTTGTTTTATGTCCCCTATTAAAAATATCACTTTTTTAGAACTAAGCAATTTCACTGCCATGTTCTGTTCACTGATTAAAAATTATACAAACACTTACTACCACAACATTTTACCATTTGCAGCTGCTTTGTGCTCCGCAACAGATACGTGTCAGGCTGATACGTGCCAGCATTCGCTGTCTTAAGTACACAAGTACTGATTGACACGTTTAGATGCAAGTCGGCACGGGTTGCTGTGGCTCAAATTACATGAAACTTTATTTACAATTGTTTTGACATAAAAGGAAAAAAATAAGAGGGTATGCGAAAAAAACAAACGACTTTCATTTTTTTGGGACACCCTAACATACACCCACAAGACAATTTCATTACAATATGTTTACTAAGGATTTATATCCTATCAAAAAATAAAGATTTAGTAACACAATTGTGAGGTTCTATTTCGTTTTTTATAACCTCTGCCCTCGGGGTAAAACCGCGTACTTCTTGCGGGGTAAAACCAGGTACTAGGGGAAACTATGGATACTCGACCCAAGAGGATTTTCTTAGGTTGAGAGATAGTTGGTAGTTTGTGAGGGCCATTTCTATTTGACCTTTGAGCCAAATGATCTGATGGAAAGCATTTCCAATTTATTCCGATTTCCAATATTTTTTTTTGATAATTTCAAATAATACAAAGAATTATTTAAGTCAAAATTTTAAAAAGAATTAAAATGAACTTATTCCAATATTTCCTCGCTTGCAAATAAACGATTTTTATTCATTTTTTCTCATTTAAAACTTAAAATGCATGGAAAATTAAAAATCTTTTGCTTGAAGTCTTCGTAATCGTTTAGTTTTATTTAACTCATTGTCATTTGGACTGAGCTGCCTCTTAGTTTGAATTTTAAAGAAGTACACAGAATGGATTTTTCTTCTTTTGCCTTTGGATTATTTTTCTTCTTTTGCTTTTAGATTATTTTACTTCTTATGCTTTTGGGATTTGGATCATTAAAATAGTAGGAGAACCCAGTAGGTCCATTACGTTTTTCCAATTTCTTTTTTTGCACAATAATTGTTAGATTCTTAGCTGGCAATTCATCTGTACTCCATTCCATCCATTTGTCCCACAACTGTTTTTTTTCCACCCATTCAAGTCAAAAAATCAGACACATCCATTCATCTGAAGTTCCAACGTGCACTGGCAGTAGGGGAGAGCGATCTTCTTTCCCCCTCTACAGTTGCTCTTCGATTCCCCCCCTCTATTTCTTCCCCCACTCCACAGATTTCAGATTTGCAACCCTCGTAGAAGGGTCTTGATCTAGTCAAATCATTTGAAGTGCCGACTACCCTCGCAAAAGGACCCACCAAAGATTCGGCACACGAACTGCCAGAACTTGATTTGGCTGGAAATCCGACTTTTCCCAACCACTATGCTATTTTCCATAGGTTTTCGACCATGACGCATGTTTTTTTCCTTTCCGTGTTCCAAAATTTCCATTTTGGAAGAGATATGAACGGCCTGCTTTATATTTCATTTTGTCGCTATTTTATTCCATTGTAATTTCCAAACCAGCAGTGTTTCAATGCGCTAGTGACATTACTATGTTCCCTATTTCATTCCTACAGCTTTTATCACTAATGTAGATACAAATTTTGCAAATTAAATTGATTGCCTTTATTATTAAATTGTCAACTATCGTAACTATCGATAAATCTTAAAAAATTGTTTTATTTTTAAATTGTCATATAAAACAAAAATTTATACTACTTTTCCACTGAAAATCTAGTTTTCCCCAATTTCCCATAGAGTTAACATGCGTACCCAAAACCGGGTAGTTTGTCTTTTTCTAGAAAAAAAAAATTAGTAGTAAAAAAGTAGTACAACTATAACTTTTCCTGAAAGACATATTGTACTCTTGATAAATAATGAATATTTTAGTAAAATTTCACAAGCTCTATGTTGAATAGTTTAGCTCCAACAGGCCTTCGAGTCTTAGGTACCTGGTTTTACCCCACTTCTCCCTACTCGCATGATGAATTACCAGTCCAAGTGTTTTATTCCTAACAGCAATAAGTGCTTTTCCATTCTTTGCGGCCACAATACGCCAACTTAACGGAAATCCATAAACCTCCCCTCGATAGAGATATAGCTCTTGAATAAGATACACTTCAGGGATACTGTTCGGGAAAAGTTGTGGCAACTCTTGCATACTGTTCTTCGAGTGACCCAAATTATTTTGCAAGAAACCACAGCCAATAAAAGACAAAGGTTATACTAGACATAGTGGGTCTTCTTATGTAACCGTTCCCCCCCCCCAAGGGGGGCACCGTAAATATATGAATATGAGTTGTTGCCGGATAAGTAAGCAGGAACTTGCTTCCCCTGTGGGCATAGCAATGGTGGTGTGGCTCTTAGGGCCCTTCTCCGAAGACGGGTCATACCCCGGTAAAACGGAAGGTCATCGCATGAGCCGCTTGTAATGGGGGCTATTATGCGGGGGCCACAGTGCCCAATGCTCTCTAGTGGCAGTCGGTTCTTCATGTAAACTAGTATGCTAAGGCAGGGCAGGGTGATTCTTGCGATTATATAACTGTCCCATTTCCCTAATGAATAAGGGACACTTTTCTGAAATTGCTGTATGGTCAACACGCAACTTTGTATTATTTCTTTTATTACATTCTCTACAATTTCTACACAAGATTGAGGTCTTCTGGCAGGTCTTATAATAATACACTCCAGTACATCTACAACATAACTCTACTTTCTCACCACAATTTTTCTTAACGTGGCCAAAACGATGGCAGTTATAGCAATGTAGAGGCTCAACAAATTCGCGAAAGTTATACGAGCCAAAAGCACAATGCAGACGCTTTTCATCCTTAATGCAACCAAATATTTGAGGATCAAACGAGATCACCCAATGTTCGTATTCTCCACGTCCCTTCTTCGTAAAAAGAACTTTCATTTCACCTTGAGGTAAAGAATTACTCTGGCGAATTTTCCCTAAAAATGCAGCTTCCTCTTCTTCTCTATTCTGACCTGTTGTTCTTATATCATATACTAATATTTGAGGAGTTCGACCTTTTGGTTCTCGGGCCTCACAAACCGTTTTTAATTCCACATTTTCATTAATAACTGTTTGCAATGTCTTTGCCATTTCTTGCGTCTCAGTCCTAATAAGAACTCTTTGTCCCACTACCGGGCGACAATTCAAAACCTTAACACCAATGTCCTCAGGACAGATAGATGTCTCTGGGTTCTGGAAAATTTGTGATGATTCTTCTTTTAATGAATGCACAATAATGGTTGGAACATCTGTTCTAGGTGGCAGCTTCACTGGGGGACCCTTCACAGTTTTTGGTGCAATGCTTTTAACTACTTTTTTAACCTGAACTTTTTGCTCATCTTTAACCGGCACTAATACCTTTCCTGCATATGTAGGTTTTGATCCACCTAATTTCGATTAGAATTTAGAATCCAATTCAATCACTTTTGCTGTTAAATTTAACAAGTGCATATCGACTTTCATAAATAGACTCTTTAATTCTTTGGCTGGAAATCCTTCAATTTGATGCCTAGTTAGGAACGAATTTAGTTCATTAGTGAAACTTACACTTTCTCATTTACCTTTGTGCACTAATTTCTGCATTTCTTAAACCTCACTGTTCTGCATGGGCTTGGAGGTATTGGGAACCAAAATTATATGGGACAGTGGGAAAGACCATTTGGTACAAATCCTCTTCTGTCAACAAGAAAATGCACCAGCTGGCGGGGAATCTGTCATGGCATGGGTTTCTTTAGCAGAAATTACTGGGATCTTTGGCATGCCAACAAATATTACTAGTATATGTACATTGTTTCTGATTATGTATGCCCTGTCATATCCTGCAATCATGCTGTTGGATTGGGCTAGTTCCGATAGGATGATGCACAGCCATACAAGAGTCGTGTCGCCACAATATGACTACAGGAGATTGCATAAGAGTTTGGAGTTTTGCCATTTCCACCCACGTCCGCAGATCTCAATGTGATAGAACACATTCTGTATACCATGCAATATGCTGTCTAATGGAGAAACCAAAGATTTTGGAATATACCCGCATTATTGAACACTATGCAGAAAGTATGGTGTGCATAGACTTTAACCCGTTTCCAGAAGCTTGAGGAATCTATGCCCTGTTGTTCTACTGCAATTCTTACTTGTATGATGAACCTACTAAGTATTAGGCTGGTGTACCAGTTTATCTGGCACTTGAGTGTATATCTGTTTTAATTAATAGTTATAATTCTTAAAATTTAGCAAAATTAATTAATTAAATTTTGATTAAAATAAAAAACAATAACATATTTTGCATTAAATAGAAAGGCGCATATGCAGCCAAATCTAACGAAATACAAAAACAAATAAAAGAAATTTAAATTAAAAGAAAACAAATTAAAAGAAAACAATGATAAAATGAAAAATAATGAAAACAATAGACGTTTTTGCGTGCAAACGCAGCAGCAAAAAGTAATTGCTTCAACAGAAATTTTTAAAAAAATACAACAAGAACTATAGAGAAACCAAAATTTACCAATATTTAGAACAATTTGTTAAGAAATTATTCAAAATGAAAAGGAACTAAAATGGCTCACTCATCAGAAACCACACGCCATTTTTAGTTCAAAAATGAACAAGATTTTCTGTGGAAAGGAACGACAAAAAGTCAAAATTTATTCCTTCCTGTGGTCTGAATCTTGTCCGGCCACCAAATAAAGAACAAAAATCCAAAAAAAATTTTTTAATCTGTTTTAATTAAGTAGTTCTAGGTTAGCCAGCCTTTAAACAGCCCTGTCACAAACAGACATATCTTATTGTGTTATAATATATGCCCTTTATATAACAGAAATTGTAAAGAAACGAATATAAATGATGAAAACAATATAAAACTGCACAATATTAAAAAATAGGGCAAAACTTTAAACCCCCACATCAATCTGTAAACTTATGACGCAAATGCCAACATGAGAAAGACAAGTAAAAAGATGTTTGTTCTAATTGTAACTGGAAAATTTCATTTTCTAAAAGAGAAAGCATTTCTTTTTTGTGATTTACGGCAAAGATCCTATTCGGAAATGTAATCAGAGTTTACCTTCAAACAAAAATGGCTACAATACTGGAAGTTGAATAGGTCAGAGGCAAAAAATTTAAATATTAGAAAAATAGTGATCAAATACAAATATACATATAATTTGCCCTTCTTTGGTAAAATTAATCAAGAATGTGCAAGGTTAAATATATCAAGGCAAAGCAGGTTTGCCACCATACACCATAAATGTGCAATATCAAAGATATGGCTAAAACAAACGAGTGGAGTTATCTACTTTGAAAATTTCATTTGCACATAAATAATATAAGAAATGTTACAAATTACAACAAGAGAAATAATGCATGTATTTTTCACGTGAAACTTTCGACGTTTATAAAAAAAACCCTAAAAATTTTAAACATAAGAGTTTTATAACTGTAATTTGCAACTATAAAAATATGTGATAACATATAATAATGTGGTGCATACAAACCTTATAATACCAAAATTATCAAAATATCCTCCTCTTCCTTGAGTTCCAAATGGCTCCTTGAAAGAAATCATGATACTAGCAATATTGTCTCGATTCCAAATAGGGCCAAATATACGATTTCCAAACCTGTCAAGAAATGTAACATTAATTTTTGACATTTCAAAAAGGAATAAAAGTAATTACACCTCAACGGCTGGCTTTTTACTTCTTAAAAGCATACATATTAGTGCTTCAAAATGTATTGCCATTGTTTGGTTTCCCTCCATCAAATAACTGAAATATGAAGAATTTAGTTTACATTGCTCCAAAAGCATTAAGCTAACGAGTTAATAATAAAACAAAGCCACCTCAAATTAAAATTCTTAAAACACCATTAGGATTGGTTTTAAGAGGTGTGGGCCCCATTGATAGCAATTGTAGTCACCCTTAGCATCCTAACCAACTTGGTCCCGAGGTGTGTAGATCAAGTTTATTATAAATCTTTTATCTCTGTGTTAAAACAGAAAACAAAAACCGGCACTTTTTAAGTACATACAAACTAATCTACTAAACTGATGCAAGCTGCATTAATATAAAATTGTATGCATGTAAAGCCAACAAGCAACAACAAAATTTGTATATCAACTTCTGAAAAGTACATAGTCACAGTACAACTTGTTTTAATGACTTTTAAAATGATTTATTAAAAATATTTAATTTTGTTCAGAAAAAAACGTACTGTTGGATCTCAAACGTACATGTTAGAAATAAATTATCTTTTTTGGACTTTTAAAAATCATTTAACATTCAAAAATTGTCCTATTATTAGAAAGTAACTTTTCTTGCTTTTTTTTCTCAGCAAAGTCTTTTAGAATTTTGTCAAAGTTTAAATCCATTTAACTTCAGATTCAATGTGCAAAACTCCCTAACTGTTCAAATGTTCTCGCAAAATTGATTAATCTCAAGTAATTTTTTATCGGTTTCAGGTTGCAATAACTTCTCCAGATGCAACAGTTACTGATATTGTAAAAAAATATAGTGAGCAATAAATGTGAATTTGGGAATACTGCAGACCTGTTATTGCAAGCAAGAAGAATTGTTTTGAATCTCTGATAGCAATTGCGTCAATGCTTCTATTTACCCACAAAGCACTGTTTCCATCTAAATCAGTCAGTTTTGTGGTTTTAACTTGATCTTTTTCTTGTGTTCGCTTTGCCTAAGGCAATGGCACTTCCAGATTTGATGCACAATTTCTTGTGGTGTCCTTGGAGAGGTCATGAAATTTCCACAAGAATCCATGTGCTTTATCTACAACTTAATTGAAGCAATACACTCTGAAGGCAGTGCGAGCCATGAACACCCATCGAGCATCTAAGTTTTTAGCAAATTCACTGGTATCAATCAAGATTTCATCAACACATTTCCCTGTATGCCTTTATCATTCTAAAAGCTTTGCAACTGTTTAAAGTCCTGCAGCAATATCGATGGAATCACTCTGAAGTTCCTTATTCACATAATTAACTTGTCGGAAGGCCAGAAAAATAGCAAGACTAGAAATTTGTAATTTCTTATTTGAATGATTCACAATGGCTTTTTGCTTCAGCATCATCAGTGTTTTCTTCGAACTCTTCCAGTGCTTAACAAACTTCAGCAACCTAGCAAAATACAGTTTCAACAATTCTATTCTACATTCCCATTGTGTTTCAGAAACGGGTTTTACAGACATACCTGCCGCATGTTTTCTACGAAAAACCCACCCTTTAGTATATGAAGAATAAAGTGTATAAATACACTGCAAAATTCTGAAGGAAGCCAGTGGATCAGGTGATGTCTTGCCCATGTCTCATAAAACTTAGAAGTAGTTGTGACACATACATGGTTCAAGAAAGCTCTTGAATTCTTCTGTAGAAGCCTTCCAATATCATACCCTTGTCCACCGATATTTTCAACATTCAGCCCTAATTTTTCAAGTTCATGTACAAGGGTGTTGAACAAATTTTTACCTGTGCTACTTTCTCAAACTAAAAACTTGATGAAATATTCACATACTCCTGCGTTTAATTATACATCATCAGCTATATATCCAATTACCATCGACATTTGCTCCTAATTATTGATGTCAGAAGTACAGTTTGAATTGCAACAAAGCACTGAGCAGGCTTGATTCACAAAATGACTTCCTGTAGAGCAGTTTGGCCCATTATATTAATAAGTTCGAACTAGATTCTTTCTCAAACATTGACGATGTATTTCCTTATTCTGGATTTTTGCAGATGATCTTGCATTACTGGATCAAACTTTCCCAGCTACTCAACAACACTAAAGAATGTCTTTTACATGGTGTTTCCATGTGTTTATCTGATCCCCAGAAGAGAAGCTTCTTTCTGCCAGGAACTGTACAGTGGCTACTAATTACTATAAAACTTTATGCCAGCATTTTATTATTATGCCAAACTTTATGCCCTGCCTGATTGTTTTTCTACCATTTCATCATTTTTTTAGCAAATAACCTTTACTGAAGTTCACAGCAACTGAGCATAGCTTGCAAATGCTTCTTGAAGCTCACATACAGAGCTAGTCTTGCATGGATATGCGGCCAGTTATTAAAACCACTACTCGTAAGTAAAATTGATGTATTATCAAAAATCTTGTCATAGTAACAGAAAAGTTTATATCTTGATCCCGGGTAAATTAGCCATGGACGATATAAAATTTCACCATTTGGAAGCTTTCTATTTCAGTGAAAATTTGAAAATCATAATCAACTGTCATTCTTGGTGGAAATTCTACTAAACTGTAAGTCGTCCTTTTTTAACTAGATAGTTTTTGACATTGTGTCAAATTTACATATGCAGATTTAATGACAAGGTGTAATTAAATCTGCATCTACATGATGACACTGTTATTCCGTCCATTTCAAGTAACAACAGCACCCTCTTTCGATTATTTTAATTGATTCACGAGGTTTACATAAGGAAATATAAGAAGCACAAACCAACTGCACTTTAAATCAAAACTATCGATATCATAAGTAGAGGCAGCAGGTTAAATTTATATTTATCTATAGTTGTAAATACTCAATTCTGTAGTACTAATAATTTTTAGCTTAAAAAAACAATTCATTTGAAGAAATAGCTTAAAAACTAGTAAGACCTAGAAACGCAACAACTTGCTTTGCATGTTTTATTACAGTAATCACTGCTATTGCCTGCAAATCATGAAATATAGCATTACATATTTAGTGTAATGTTATTGTGTGTACTTGACAAGCCAAAAGTACACTTCAGCATGGGACATCTGGGAGAATTATATCAATACTTTGATTGTATAATGTTGTTACCAATCCAAGAAAGACTATTCAGTGAAATAAGTTTGCTATCAATGAGGTTATTCAACTTTTATCAGATAAGTAGCATCCTGGAAAAAGATATTTAAAATAGAAAATTTCTATATGACCTATTGAGTTCAGCAAAGTTCAATAACATTTGTGAAAAAATATACTAACATTTAATTTGGCATTTTCAAAACTTAAGCAATATGATGGAATAAATTTGTAACTACATGAAGTGTTACAAATTTATTCCATTGTGAATAGAGATAAATCAATATCTTTTGGAATTCACAGAAATACTTAAGGTAAACCCAGATATTTCACAAAATAAAATTTAAATGAATAGATAAAATTAAAATTAACAATCAGCATACAAAAAAAACTTTTGGAAGTTTCACAAACAACTGGATATTATTTCTCAAAAGCTGTAAATACAAATTTTAAATGCAACAGAGGTTAAGAAAATGCAGTAAATTCAATACAAATAGATCATTACCTGTTACAACAATGATTTATTTGAAAAATGAAAATTTAAAACTTTCTTATTCTCCATCAAATAGCCAAGGCGAAATGAATAGGAAATCTAGACTTTGCACATTGGCGATTAAAGTATCCTACTGTAGGGCTTCAATCAACATCTTTTGGTACGTAACTATGTGAAACTCATGACATTTTAAAGACTTGAAGACATTTTCGTGTAAATGTAAGGCATATGTTATACCAAAATCTAATGAATCTATTGTTAAATCAACAAAATTTTATTACTAATAAATATCTAAAATTATCTTCAGTAACTGAGAGAGAAAGTATTTTAAATACCTAGACTAAATATAAACCTAAAAAATATACCTAAGAGCCATCAAATTTTGAACCATTTCTTTCCCAAGATAATGATCAATTCGGTAAATTTCTTCTTCTTTAAACAACGAAGAAAGATGGCGAGATAATTCGGCTGAGGTTTCACTATCCCTACCAAATGGCTTCTCAATGATTACACGAGTCCATCCTCTAAAATGAAGAAATAGAAATATTAATAACACACAGGCAAATATTAAATCATTAGAAAAGTCATCTCGGGAAAGTTTTAAAGCCCAGCTTGAATGATAAATATATTTCCTCACACGCTTAGATTTAACAACATAAATAACGAGGCATCCATTTAAAACAAATAATATTAAAGCATTTTAATTTGTGTTCTACTGTTTAAAAAAATTCTTGTATGAATTCTAATGTTATCAACGAGAGGCAAATAGGAAATATATTAAGTCTTGCCCTAGATTTTTTCTCAATACACCACTATACAGAAAGAATGATTTTATTATAATAACTATAGTTTGATATTGAGGAAAGAGGGAAAGCTGCATATGCTTCCTTGTTACATTTAAAAAAATACTTAACCATTTTAATGGGATCTTTAAACATCACGATTTCATAATAATGATTTAGGTTTAAAGAACCACTGTAGATGCTACATAGCACAGTAAAAAGTATTTTCAGTTATGTTATATAACACAGTAAAAAGGATATTTTTCACCAGAGAACTAATGGTGCATACGAAGCTGAATAATTGTTCAATTAAAAAATGTAGTTGGAAAAAAAGTGTGTGATCAATAAACAAAGAATAATTAAGTCCAAACTATCTTTTCATGAGTAGTTTTGGCAAACTGCTGATCCTACTTCCCTAGTTAAGGATTTTGTTTTTATTATCTCAACCAGTTAACCAAATAAAAGTTAAAAACATCTGAAAATAACTGCATTCACACAAGTTTAGTGAAGAGTAAAAAGTTGCTCAATTTACATAATTTCATTCACAGAAATAGCAGAAAAAGTAAAGCAGTAAAAATCAACTTACTTGGGTGCCATGCACGTCAATTTCAAGTTTTTTGTGACAATGGAAAACACAGTAGGAGGGAGAGCCAAATAAAATAGTCTATTTGAAGATGATGACTTTTCCAGTTTATCCAACTGCTCATTAAGTTTTCCAAAATCATCAGAATTTTCGTATGTACCGCTAACATAGTAGTTTAATTTGAAAAATTCATCCACCAGTTGTTCTTGATCCTTTTTAACCTAAAAAATATTAACACACACATG
Organism: Araneus ventricosus; assembly: GCA_013235015.1. NCBI lineage: Eukaryota > Metazoa > Arthropoda > Arachnida > Araneae > Araneidae > Araneus > Araneus ventricosus. Next base: position 188,373 of record BGPR01001145.1, on the reverse strand, counting down.
ATATTCATTGCAATGAAGTCATATGGGGTACTGCAATTATAAAAAGTATCTTCTCTGAAAATAAACAAAATAACAATATTTAAAATTAAAGATGATAAAATGTTTAAAGCATTCTAGAAATAACTTTTCATTAAATCTTCATTTTGTTAATAAGAAATAATTAATATGTTGCTTAATATTGAATTTTCATAAGTATAATGGTCTTAATGTATTTTTTAAAATTTTATTTTTTTTATCTTTGATACAAATACAAGAGGAAAGACCATCTGATCAGAATTATTTTTTTTCCTTACAGAACTAAATGCCATTTGTACAACTGTACTTCACATTGTTCAATATCATTCATTAATTATAAGTCTTAGAAATAACCTGTGTGTTATTTCTGAGATTGCTCAATAAACCACAGAAATCTGGAATTAGCTTTTAATAATTAAAATAAATATATAGATTTATTTATATATTGTGGTCTTTGGTCTTTCAAAAAGCTTTGGAGATAAAAGCCTCAACTCTAATGATGTTTTACATATAACGATTTATCAAACAATTTATGGACAAAATTTAAAAAAAATAGTAATACAAAACCAATAAACAATCACAAGAGGAAAAAAATTAGAGAACTAGGTTACATTTACAGTGTTATAATGATCATGAAATTCTATAGTTTTAGAAAGATAGTGCATTAATATTTAGATTAATGAGAGTTCTAAAATAACCACAAAAACATGCAAATACAGTTTTCAGTGTCATATATACACGAGTCAAAAACATAAGCCAGTTGGATATTCCTTTACTTAATAAAGGAATCAAGCGGATTTGAGAGAAAGGATGTTAAAGAAAGACAGTGTAAACAGACAATTATGAAGGCGTTCCTATTGAACGTACTTTGAGAACATATAAATTTCATATTGTAGTGCACCCGAGCTGTGCCATCTTATTCTGTAATGTAATAAGCCAGTATCTACCTCTGGGCAATGAGAATTCCTTTTGTCTAGTGGTTAAATTGCTCGACTCAGGACCCAAAGGTCTCTGGTTCAAATCTAAGTGTCTGCCAAAATATGACTGCTTACTGTCTAAAGTGGGACATTCACGAGTAGTTCAATCCATTTTTTTGGAACACATTGTGCCAAAACGTTTTGTAAGTGTGAAAACCCAATAAAAATCGGCAAAGGAAGAGTGAAAGGTTGGAATTCCAACGAGGATGCTTTTCCATTCATCCCATTTGGCCATACAAATGAATTATGATTCTTCCATAAAAATGAATTATGGTTCTTCTAGGCAGGCGATAAATCACCCGTGTGTGTGGGCGGGTGTTGGGAAGGGGGAATATGCATGGGAGTTGCAGTTAAACTAGAGAAATCAGGGCAGGGAGAGGAGGGTGCTCTCTCCAAAAAGCGAAATTCCCCCGTGTGGGGAGGGGGAGGGGGAGTAGGGGGATCAAAGTGGTCGATAGTGTATTATGGAGCCTTCGTGAATGATCCAACTAAATTTATCGACTTGAATCAACGGAAAACAAACCGGTCTTTGGACCAAATAGAATGGATTGGACTACTCGTGAATGCCCTGCTTAACATAATATTTATACATGGCAGTTATGATGCAAAGCAATGATCAGCTAGCATGCAAGCATAAATAAACAGTTATTATTTTAAATGAGTATCTTGTGTTTGAGATAATTAGCTTATACACAATCATATATTAGAACAATTTCATCCAAATCATCTTTCCCTGAGAAAACACAGCATTAAAATTTTATTGATAATTTTATTGTTTTGGTACCCTCCACCTTGGATGGTGTCACTCAGTGAACTATTCAGTTCATACATAATGCAGTACATTATTAATCTAGTACAAATTACATATATAATCATCTATAAATATAAAACGCTAAAGCGGAAAAGGAGGTGGCAGAAAAAGAGGGTTAATTTCTCTTTTGTCAATGGCAACGTCTGTTACCAAACAAAACCGGAAGCCTCCTCCATGTTAGGCATAACTTCATAGGAATAGCCTGTTACTATATTCGTTGCGGTGCAAGATAACTTTTTCTCGCAAAAAATCAGTTTAAGACGTAGAGTTCACAATATTTCTTACAATATAATGAAACTTTGGATGAAATGATTCAAAAGAGATCAGTTAGAAATGAAGGAGATGGCTTATGAGAGCCAAAGAATGTTCAGGTCAAAGTCAAGATAGTTTAAGTCAGCGACTTGGTTTTTTCTATAAAAAAAAAGATTGAATCAAAAACTTGAAAATAAATTTTATCAAACCTTCCTTTCAATCTAAAATCCAGTAATCTTTAAAATTTCACACTATGATATAAATGACAGTTGAAATAAGAAAAACCCCTGTTTCACCTTCCAGCAGTGTGTTCCGATAGTACAGTTGTCAAGAGATTGTGTTTGCAATTCAATGTTCTGGGTGACAAAATTTTCTCCGAGTGTTTACACTCACATTATTACAATCCTGGGGCTTGGCGAGCTTTAGCGAACAGGGGGAAGAGTACCCTAGTTATATTAACTTCATTTACCATAATTGATAACTTAAAATAGCGAAAATTAATTTCAGTTGAAATTTAACTGTTAGCAATCGCACATCATAATAGACACTAACTTTTCCAGGCGTGGAAAAAAAGAGTATGCCATCATCCATAAACGACAAATATTTGTTAACAAAAAAAATTCCTGATAAGTAAATACCAGGTTAGATGCAAGATTATAGCTAATAAAAAAATAACTTGCAGCATTTTTGGAAACAAGTTTAAATTTATAGGCTTATAAAACAAATACTAAAAGAGACATTAATTAAAATGTAAGCAAGAAAAATATTTTGATGTACAGCATCAAATATAGGAACTGATAGGGCTTCATTCTTTGTAGAGTATTTGTAAAAGCTTCAAGAAAATCAACTGAAAGCTTCGATTTATACAGAAAGGCTACCACAAAAATATTTACCTGCATGTATTGAATCGCTCTACTTCTGATATCATCAACTGTCAAATTACTTCTCGCATAACCCACAAATGTTGTTTTTGGAGGTAACAATCCATCACGATACAGAAACCTAAAATTAAGATATAGTTTTTATAAAAATATTTATCGGATTTTCTCCAGACACATTCACTACTTGTTGAAACAAATTAATAAACGAATCATTTCATGCAGAAATAATTTATAGATCAATAATATAAAATGTCCAGGTTAACAGAGTTTTGTCTTTGAAAGGAATTTCCAGCTATCTAAGTCTGCAATTTCCATAACTAACTTCATGGTTACATGTCAGTATATTCGATATAAAGTGTCAAGATAGCTTTAAAAATGTACATGCAAGAACCGTAAAAAATTTCTATAGTGCATTTAGATTAAACAAATAAGGAAGAAATTTAAAAAACAGGTGAATGTTACATTGTGTACTTATATTTTTCATTACAGTTACCGCATGTAAGTAGTTTTAGTTTCATATTTTTAAATAGCTAAACACGGCGTTCATTTATGGACAGTAAATTACAGAGTAACAAAGTTGCATTACTTGATAAAGAAAAATGCTACGTTACCATACGATTATAGTGTTAAACATCACAGAGTAATTATCTATACTTATAAAAGGCAATGTTTGTGTGCGTGTGTGTGTGCCTGCGTGCGATGTCCAAACGAATCTATTGCACTTACAACCTTGAAATTTGGCACACAGGTTAGTCTTAATGGTGACTCAATGCACCTCGAAGCCGGAATTATAAAATTTAATCTAGAAAATTTATTTAATGTTTTTTGTTGTTTTGGTTGATTTTTCGCACTAATTTCCGAATAGAATGGTTTTGAATAATTGTACGAAAGCAATAGACACACCATCGAAAAGAGCACACGATTTCCGTTCTAATGAAGTTAGTTTCGAATTTCTAAAGTAATTTACAGAATTTTGGGAATTTTTTAAAAAGTCACTTTTCAAAAATAAAATTTTCCGGAATTCTGGAAACTCTTGCATCCGATGTTCTAATAAAGATGTCATTTTCAAGATTTTTTTGGTAGTAAATCAATTATTTTTCTCCAATTTAAAACAAGAACGGTTAAAATATTTTATTTCTCCGATTTTAAATTAATTTATTTCTTGATGGGATCAGAGAATTTTTCTCGAATGCCGATAATGAAGAAGCGCGCCGTTTCGCCCGGTTTCGCTCTAGCTACGCCATCTGGCGGGGGAAAAACAGCCGTGATTTATTCTCTTCCTTCGCTGGACGCAGTCGTAAAGCAAGCAATACCAGAACGTTCTGACTTGAAATAGTGAAATTATGAAATGCCAATACTGAAATAAAGCAAATTTTATATATATATATATTATTTTTGATTAAAAATAAACATTGTACCTCACACACTGTACCTCAAAGCATGATTATAATCAAGATGTGAAAGTATGTTTTTTTTTTTTAATTAAGTTCATTTCGTTGAAAAAAAACCGAAATAATATCAAAGTAAAATTATGACAATGATATGCCATTATCGCGAAGAAAAATAAGCGGGAAAATCAATAATGTGTATCTTTTCTTTTGATGTTTTCAAAACTTTTTGGTGTCAAAATTGCGGACGTTTCTTTCTTTTCTTTTTTTCATTTTGTTGAAGTCCTGATCCCACGGGCAACGCCGTGCGCGTGCTGCTAGTACTTATAAAAGGCAATGTTTGTGTGCGTGTGTGTCTGCGATGTCCAGACGAATCATTCGCACTTACAGCCATAAAATTTGGCACACAGGTAGTCGTAATGGTGACTGAATGCACCTCGAAGCTGGAATTTTAAAATTTAATCTAGAAATTTTTTTATTAAATATTTTGTGTTGTTTCGGGTGATTTTTCGCACTCATTTCTCAATAGCATGTCTTCGAATAATTGTACGGGGGAAAAAAACAGTTACACCATCGGAAAGAACAAACGATTTCAGTTCTAATGAAGTTTGTTTTGTACGTCTAACGTAATTTACTGAATTTTGAGAAATTTTTGAAAAATAGTCACTTTTATGGTAATTTTTAATAACGATTTCTTCAAATTATCGCATCTGACGTTCCAACATCTCTATAATTTTCTTTTTTTTTCGGCTTATAACAGGAACGTTTATGTCGGATTTAAAACAAGAACTATTAAAATATCTTTTTTTCGTTTTTATTTAATTAATTTTTCCCTTATCAGTTCAAACAGTTTTTTTGCTAACGAGATTTAACAGCGAGATTTCTCCGGACGATTCCAGCACGCATTGTTGCAATTTCATTGGTTGCTGCGTGACCTTCCTCGCGGCAGGTGACGTCATATGCTTTCATTACAATCCGATTTCTTCCGGCAGGTGACGTCATTACATTCGCATCATCGTCATTTCAATAATATATACATTTCTGCTTTGATAAATGTCATTGAAAATTAATAATGTGTCTTTTGTTTCGATTTTGTTTTCAAAACATTTTCGTGTCATTTTTGGCATTCTTCCCCCAGTACTGATTCCACGGGCAACCCCGTGCGCGTACTGCTAGTATGAAATATTTGCCACTATAATTAGCCATGAATGCCGAAGAATCCATGGCTACTTAACAACTGACATCATGTAACCTACATCATTTAAAACGAAATCGAAAAGCTCAGCATTTTGATTCTGTATTTGAAGAATAATCCATTACACATGAAAATATTTTATTCTTACTATAACTACGGATAATAATGATGATGAAAACAAAAAAATTTTAACGAATCGTGCTTAAAAAAACACTTTTAGACAAAATTATTACAGTTTTTCTTCACTCTCCGAATTATTTCTCTCAAAACTTTAGAGTAGACTTAACAAGGGTATCAAAGGCAACCAGAAAGGATTGATTCCAGCAACTGGGAATACTTGTATATCGTATTCAATGCTTCTCAGTACATTTTAGTTTTTCTCCAAACGTAAAAAAAGAAGTAAAATCAAATACTTAAACATTTTTTTCCTTGCGTCACAGGTACAATAGTTTTTAGAACAGTGTGCTTGCCCACTTATTTCGCGGGGATCTCATTTTCGAAGCTTTTGTTTCTAAATGTTTGCTTGGTGTTTATTCTAGCTTATGTTTTCATTTATAGATTATTGCACTTGATAGAATATAGAACAATTTCGGCCATCCTTCCGTTCTAATAAATGATTGTTGCGAAATGTGGCTTCCTTTCGGATACTGTATATCACATTTGCTGAACATACCGTTCAGACAAGTTTTTTCAGAACTGTTTCCATCTCGACTCATTTATAATACAGTAATACTCCGATTTACACGAACTAGAAGTTACGAGGTCCGTTGCCGTCCCCTCCGCTTCGAATATTTCTCGCTTTAGAACATCATACAAATGCAGAATTCAGAAATAGAAACAAATCTTCAAGAACCCAAATCGGCCATTCTTGTCAAGCAAATAAGATTTGGAAGTTGAGAGTAATGTCGTCAATGAGCTGTTGGACTCGCTTAGCAATTGATGAGCTTATAGATATGTGAGCAAACCGCTGCAATACAAGCCGCTACCTCATACCCAGAGCAACCAGAAAAGAAATGACAATTGCAAGCTTGGCAGAAGATCTCAGCCCAATTGAAAAAAGGTTACGAATTTTGGAGACAAACTCTAACGAGGAACATATTCTAATTACAAGAGAAGGAATAAAAAATTATTAGCTTGCTATGAAGAAATTTTACGTGAGAAAAAAAGTTGCTGAATTGTCAGACGAGTTTGTTAAGATTTTTTAGAGCCATCATGATCAAAATAACTCCATTTTGTGTAACACTTTTATTTTTACATGTACTATTTTGTATCGATATGTATGAATACTACATTTTTTATTACACACTTTTTCCCAAACAAATGGTTTCCTAGCCATTGCCTCTAATTAATTAAAACTCGCATGTATTTCTAAGCAAAATTAGACTCCCGACTTTAGCGTAAATTTGAGATATTACTGTACTTTATTAGTTTATAACAGAGTTGCAAATATGGACTCGTAATACTTTATGTTCAGTTTATTGGGAGTTCACACACATTTTGCATGATAGCCTAAAATGACACAAATAGATAAAGGATAATCGAAAGATTTGAAAAGAAACCAGATATTGTTGTCAGAACTGTAACTTCTGGATTTTGCTTTATGTCTTCTTTTAAAATATATAACATTTAGTTAGCATTTTAATCTGTAACTAGAAATCACGTATGTGCTACATACATTAAAGTAGGTTTACTACTCATAAAAACATGTTTTAAAATGAAGGTAGTATTTTTCCGATGTATTTTGTCTAAAAATGAAGCTTTCCCTGCTATTGGTGAAATAAATATTAAAAAACAGACAACCAAGTTTTTCTGTTCGCTGAGATGAGTGTTGGTTATGCGATGACTGAATTACGAAAGATGAAACAATCGCCCGCGGTTATATCATAAAACTAAGTATCTTTAAAGCGGAACTTTCGGTAAGAAATGAAAGGGCTACATAGTAACTGAAAAGAAAAAAAAATATATACATGCAGCATTAACGCGCATGTTTTTAAGAGGAAAATTGTTAAGGTTTCTAATGACTTCATCTTTTTAACTTTTTCTTTTAGTCTTCAAGGAAGTACCGAACACTTTCGAAGACTTGGAATAGAAGAGAGTAGCGTGCGTTACTCCGCCCAGACATCATATTTAAACTTACCATAATGTAGGATAAATCTTCTTCTTTGCCAGATCTCCCTGAAATGCAAAAAGTAATTGTTAGGAATAGTCACAATATAACGCAAATTATCAAAAGAGAAATTTTCACCGCAGCGATAAAGAACCGATTTTAACTTCCATTGAAAAAAAACAGTCTTTTACAAAATATATGTAATACAATATCCAAATTGAAAGGAAAAAGTGCCGATTATCTTAACTTGGAAAAATACTGGGGTCTCGAAAATTCTCATAGGGTGTTCATCATTTCAAATCATTTTGACATAAAATATTCCATTAAAATTTGTTAAAAGAAATTATTTTTAGGCGAGTTATTTTTTTCGGTTATCATTAATTAATACTTGGTTTTCTTTCCTATTTTCTAATTTTGTCGTCTCGGCAAAAATTTTTTGATTGAAATGAGGTCGTGAAACTTTGTTCCGCTTGAAGAAGGGAGGCGAGCGGAATTCGTGCCAGGATCCCATATAGAAATAAAACAACTTATGGGTTCATAATGACTCGGATTCTTTACGTAGATTTTCAAATTTTAGGATATGATTAACTTTCAGTTTCTACAAACATCAGAAAAATAAAAAAGGGGGGATTTATTTTTTAATTGTGTAATAAAAATAAGTATTTCAATTCCTCTTCGACATTATGTCTGAAATTTCATATGATTTTCGCTATATTAAAATTACAATTAAAACATTTAAATACATTTTCGAACAATCGTAAAACATTCTTTTCTTTATCTGGGTAGAATGCACACGGTTTTTTAAATTTTTAAAGCTGGTACTTAAAAAGAATAAAGGATTATTAATAGATAAGAGACGTTTCAGAATAATGTCACGAAAAAATCTACAAGGCCATACTATCCAAACTCCTTAGATCGCAAACCAAGGCTTGTTTCATGAGTACAGATGCGAAGTTTCATTTACATTAAATTACATGCAAAGAAATAATCATCAATGAGAATGTAAAATATTGAGTCTCATTATCATTGAAGCTTACGTCAAAGTTACAGCAATATATGTTAACGAGAAGATTTGTGCCCGTCTAAGACGGGCTTTTAACCCGCCAATAATATCTCGGATCTGATTGTACAGAGTTGCTAACGAAAGTTGTTGTAGAAAATCTCATGTACATTGGCAGAGAGCTCAAGAAATAAAAAAAAAGCATGAAAAACAGAAATGATGAATCAATTGGCACTAACTTTCGTTTTTCAAAATATATAAATATTCAATTCCAAAATTAAATATGAAAAAGAAAGAACCTTTGTAACGAAAACGAAAGTAAAGATCTCCAGAAGTGGAAAAATAAATTAATTCTAGGATAATTTCTATCTGATATTAAAGGAGTTAAGTGTCAATGAATCAACATAAAATAAAAAAAAGAAAAGAAACCTGTTTAACTTAGCTAAAAAAATCCCTGCCATAACTCCTATTAGATATTAAATCATTATAAAAATCAAAACAGTACCCCTAATTTGTACACAAACTGTCTGGTCTAAATCTCTTTGGCACGTAGCCAAACCAAACCACGTGATCGTCACCGACTTCGCACACCTTTTATATTATAGATAATAGTTAGTTTTATAAATTCCATTTTTACTTTTCGTTTTACAACTCAAAAAGAGATCAAGCACTGAACCTCCATGGAATTCTTAATTTAAGAGTTATATTACGGGAAATATTGAATAATTTGACAACCTTTCTTCCATGTGTATATTTTGCCAATGCTTTTTCAGTTTTTCACTTTTTTTAATTAAAACAGGTGTATTCAATTGGTGCTAAGACTTTTTCAAGTGGAAACTTTATCAGTGAAATCACATACATACAGAAATAAAAAAAGGGGCTTTCAATTTTTAATACGCAAAAAATATTTTCAAATTTTTAAAACAATTTCATCTCTGTACAGACCAGAAGTTTCGTAAGATGGAACTACAAGCACAAATGAGAATATTATATATTCGAAATATCAGTTATAAGAATTAAATGGTGAAATTCCTAAAAGTCGATAAATAAAGGCCACCATTTTATAATATTGATAGTCATTTAAAAGCAATATTAAGATTTCGTTCCGAATAATTTTCAGCCAGATATTAATAAAACGGGATCTCAAAAGTATGCCAATTTTAAAGGCTCAAAAGCAATAACAGTTTTCTAAGTAATTCTTCAAAGGCAATTAAGTTCTAGGAGATCCTCGAGGCTCCGAAACATTGGTAAGCCCTGTCATATGAAAAATAATTGAAAACTGTGGCTTAATTGGCTTTGGAGTTGAATGTCCCAAGATCCTGATCGATATGCAGGGCATTGAATAAAATGTGAAGGATAACAGAAGACAAAATTGATAAAAGATATCAAAGGTAAAAGCTACACTGCAAGCAGAAATTAATATAGTGTGTATACCTATAGCTTTAGCGGACGAACGAAAGCTAAAGTTGTGGAAGTAATGTTTAGCTAACGTAAAGAGGCCATGCTCTACCATCTGCGACGGATCACTGCGCTTCTATTTGGGAATCTTGGTTGTTGGAAATTTTCTCAAAAATTATGATAGGTAGACTTGTAAAATTGTAGAGACATCGGTTTTGTGTAAAATTACTCTCCAAATATACCAATAATTTAATTAAAGATCCAAAAATTTCTGCAAATAAACTGCGAGCAAACATTACTGTAATTAAAGTCATGAAATAATTCAAGAACATATTTTATGTTTGTCTGTTTTGTTAACAATGCTGTTGTACAGATTTCTTGCTAAAATTTTACTTTTATAAATTAATTTGAATTCATCGAAAAACATCAAACTTCTTCATTCGTTTCGTGTAAAGTGAATGAAACTTCACTCTTTCGTCACGGTGATCGGATACCGTGGGACATGCATTTCAGAGCTTCTAATAAATAAAGTAACCAGTGTATGTAGATCATATTACACTAAATCTCTCATTCTGTACCCTTCTGAAACTGGCTTCTTTTCGCAACCTGTCATGGTTTTTGAAATAAAATCTCTAATTCCCAGACTCGTCACTAGGGAAGCAGCGATCAGTCTCGGATGGTAGCGCATGGCCACTTGACTACTGACAGACATTACTTCCACAACTCTAGCTTTCTTCGTTCAAGGGTAATTTCGCTGTATAAAGATATAGTTGTACACCCTATATATTAAAGTAAAAGAACAACAATACCCTGAATCATCTGAGTGTATTTATGAAATAATTGATCCTCCCTCGTGATTATTAGATCTTGCTGCTTTCGCTAATTTGTAATTTATATAAAACATTCTTTAATTTTCTTTCCTTCTATCTAACAAATGTTTCAAAATATCATTGTCAACAAATATCATTGTTTTTCTGAAAAATTATCAACAGAAGATATTTCGAAAATAAGGTGATAAAAATTACCTTGTGTTTTTCTCGACAAAAAAAAATCTTAAAAGCTATTTAGTTTCGCTGATACCATTCACAGAACTTCGGTTCGTTATAGGAACACAAATGTCAGTTTCTGTTCCCAACACAATTTTACATATTGGGATAGTGAACTTTAAATATGGTTTGGGTTCAAGTGTTTTCACACACCTACTACTCTATTTAATACAACTCTAACTCAACAAAGTAATAAATGTTTATGTAATAAAAACCAGTAACTCCGTTTTTCTGCTTTAACTTATCAGACATACCAGGTTATGTCCAAAATTTTCAAAACGCCAGAGAACAATGGTTTTAAATATTAGCACGTTTACATGACACATTAATACTTAATTGTAACTTCAGTGATATTGCATCTTTTAACTTCTTTATAATTTATTTCTTGAAGCATCACTATAAAACTTATTTACATGATGCATAAATATTTCAAATCACAAATTCTGTTAAGCTATCACGGTATATAAATTTTTCTATGCAATGTGGAAATGAAAAATCCTTCGTATGCAAAGGAAAGTAATCTGATATCTACTTTAACTCACCGGAGATCAAATTCTTCCTTCAAAATGCAGCACATATATACAGGGTGTCCCAAAAAGGTGGAAAAAGCGTTTATTTCCTTAAATATCGATATTAGACATATACTTCCAATTACAAAGTTTTATCAAATAAGGTAGGAATTTGTATGAAAACACTTTGGCTTCTGTGGAAGTTGAAAATAAAAAGTTAAGAAAATTAAATTTTTATACGTGCCTCATTAGAGCAAAAGTGTCAATGAGCGAAATGTTCCTTTTACACTCATCTATGCATAAACTAAGTTTCACGATTCTGTCTGCAAAACTTAGAGATGTTAATTTTTAAATTTCAAGGGGCTGCTCACAAATTTATATGGAGATGTTCATTGCAGAAATGCAAATTCATTTAACATAGAAAAACAGCGAAATGCAAATATTTGTCAAGTAGTATATCAACCAATCAGCACGGATTGAAAATAAATTACCAATGGCGTATATACTGTTACTTAGTTTCAATGTCAGAAAGTGGCAACTATCGACTTGATAAAAAAAATGGAAGGACAACTTGAGAAAATAAAATTCAACATAAAACAGGAAAATAGCCTAATAACGGACAAGAATATTAAATTATTTGCTCTCAGCGTTGTGCGTATTATTAAGCTTTACCTAAAAACAGTGGCGACTCGTCCTTTAGGTCTGAAGAGTTGCAGAACTCACTAAAATTATTTTAAAAATTCGTATTTTTGTTTTTATTCTTATTTGCTTACTTCTCCATTCTGAGAGTTCGATTTTAACGAAAAAGATAAAAACGAGAAAAGAAGACAGAAAACGAATGAAAAAGTAAGACACAGGATGGGCTGCACATCAAATTTTTGATGTTGAAAGCACTAAAATTCGCTTTAAGTGACATAATGAACTAAGGCCAATAGCTATTCTTTCTGTCTTAGAACTTAGCCAGAACTGGATTTTAGGATGCTCCTGTTTTGCGCTAAAAACCAACTAATGTTTTTTTTATTTTTTTTTTTTTATTTTTTTTCCTTTCAATCTCACCCATGGTTCGCCTTCGCGCTCTTGATTTTTTTTTTTTTCCCCCTTCATTGGCTGTTTTCAGGTTTTGGATTCTCTTTCATGTTGTCACAACGGGAAGTTGGATGGTTCCTACATGTTTGATTTCTCTTATTAAAACGGAACTCACCGAAAAAAACGGACTGTAATTATCTAAAATACAATTCAGCTAATTACAACTACAAGTTTGAACTATTTGAAGGTAAAGGTATTTTTTAAAAAAACTGTATTTCACTTGTATTCTAGTAATATTTTTATAGCACTGCTTGTTTCTGGGAAAATGAGCCTCACTGCTGATAAGTCATCGTGATTTTTTTTTCGAAGGTTTACACGGTAAAATAATTTTATAAATACTTCAATTAATGTATTATTTGACTAGTTTTTAGATTTAGCAAGAGTTAACAAATACATTGTTATTTCTTGATTTCGCCCTTTAAATATTTTTTTTAAATATGTATATTATCCCTAAAATGTATGTTGAAAGACTGGATCAAACAGCAGTGAGAGGAATGGAAAAGTGGTCTAAGTCAACAAATTTGTTTTCTTATATATCTGTAAGTTTTGCTGATGGAAGCGTGCAACTTTCTATGTGAATAGATGAATGTAAATGAAACATTTTACTAATTGGCATTTTTGCTCTATGGGGGCCGTATAAAAATTTAATTTGTGTAACTTTTTATTATCAATCCCCTTGGATATCAAAGTATTTTTATACAAATTCTTATCTTATTTGATGAAACTTTGTAATTGAAAGTATATGTCTAAAATCAATATTTAAGGAAATAAACACTTGTTCCACTTTTTTGGGACACCCTATATTTTAGTTGCGAAATGAACCTCCTTCATTCCATTCCTCCCTTTTCATCTCACAATATACTATCTCCCATCCTCCTCATCTTTCTCATTCAGAAGAAAAAACTTTAGTATAAAAATAGTATCATTGTAATATTTTATTTATCAATGGTACTTTAAATGATAGCTTATCCGTCTTCATTTATTTGAAAAACAAAGTTCTTCGTTAATTCGAGTCAAATGTTAAATAAGGTCAGAAGAAAAATCAAGAAAAATGATTTTTTATGATATGTTTACCTAACGTTCTTTATTATTTTTTAACTGTGCCTAACGTTCGCTATTATTATTGTTTTTTTTTTTATTATTATTTTTTGTAACTCATTCTTTGTCAAACATCTGTGATTTTCTCATCACCAACTTGCGCCATCTGTTTTACTTTGAAAATCGATTCCCTGCAGTTATGGTAACACCTTTACAGGCACAACTATCGTTTCTAGGACGACAGCTCCTTTTCCTTCGCTTCTCAAAGAAATGAATGATAAGACGTAGAATTTTTCCTTGCTTCCATTAACTTCGTGAGCCTCAGTAATCTAGTGGTAATATCAAAAGGGCAAAGAGTTCAAAACTTATTCAAATTGAAGTTAAACATGAAGGTATAGGCTGATACAAGTGAATCTGCACCAAGTCAATGTGCATGGCGTGGAAATACGAAGAAATGAGTGATCAACTTAAGCTTCTTGCATCGAGCAACGTAGAAATCGCATCTCGGCTATTCTATACAGTTTCGCGAGTTACGTTATTATAAACTGATCCACGTTAATTTATTATGCTATTATAGTGTTGCATATAAATAAGAAATTTGCACCTTGCAAAAGTATTGGAACCTATTAGCAAGCGTTTAATCTAAATAGCGATTAATAAAATAATTTTAAAAAATTTAAGGTATAAGCTTTATTCAAAATGCACTTTAAATGAGAAAATACGTTTACACATTATAATTTCGTCAAAATGAACTCAAAAGTAAAAATATAATTTTTCCGGTTACAATAAAATGCATGGTTCGAATAAAAGTGTTGGCGCCTTATATAGCACCTTATATTTTGTGTATATTTCCTTAAACAAAAGGAATATTCCTAGAAGGTAAAGTCGCCCACGCTTTTATTCGAACTATGCATTTTATTGTAATCAGAAAATTTATTTTTTTACTTTTGAGTTTATTTTTACGAAATTATAATGTGTAAACGTATTTTCTCATTTAAAGTGCATTTTGAATAAAAGCTTATACCTTAAAAAAAATTATTATTTTATTTTCTACTTTTTAGTGACGGCTGACACGAATACACACGACATGTTAGGCATAGTAAACCAAATTCAATTATTGAATTCTCCAATATATAAAAAACATATTAAAATTATTATATACATATGTACAATTACATTTTTAAAATGATTTAATGACATTAACTTTCTGAAATATAAATCCGTAATATATTACGTGATAACTTACAATTATTATCAACAATGTAATAGAAGAAAAAGAGAATCGATCTACACAACTTTCTCTTTTTGCTTTGAGTGCGAAACGTTTGGCGCACATGAAGTAAAAAAAAAATCTGGTTGTTGGCAAATTCTAATAGAAAGTAAACCCAAGATGCGAGCTATTACGTCATTCATCGGTATAGCGCCGGAAGTATAGCGTATTTTCTGTTAGCTTCGTGGTGTTGTTACAACCCTACGTACCGTGAGGTTACCACCTTCAAAACATTATCGCCCAAATATAGGGCTAAAATTTTAATATTTTTTTAGGTTTAAAATAGGTATAGGTTGCAATTTTTTTTACATAACATTGGATAGTCACCGGAAACCCACCACTGTGCTAAATTTCAAAGCTCGATTGGAAGTAGGTAAGAAATCGATCTCAAGATTTGAGGACACGACAGTCAAGTTGAATAAAAGCTTATAAAAATAGCCCGACACTGATGGGTTAAATAAAAAAAAAGAACTTTGTCACCGTATTACAAGTCCCGACTGCGACATCTATCAACTGGGTTTTTCTTGAATAAGAATGATATAAAATACAACAGCATATTAAAATAATATTGCTCATTTTACCATTAAGTTTAGAGTGAAGATCGTTAAAACATGAGCAAATTTTGTGGATAAATAACTTCTCTCTTTAACTGTGAAAACCCTATCGATAAATTTTTAAATGGTATTAAGTATAATCTGTACTAAAATC
>BGPR01001145.1:147327-172682 GCA_013235015.1 Araneus ventricosus | reverse complement strand
AAGCCGCCTACAAGAAACTCATTTTTCAACTAATTAGTATCGGTTGATCGATAGAAAGTGCTGACCCAGTTGCAACAGGAAGACAAGCATTCAGATGGAAAGGACTACTACGTGCCAAGCAGGTGAAAGTCTGACAAGCAATCTATGTAGCCCGTTTAACCCAGTTCGATTGAGTATGGAAACAATCGTGCAACTGACCACCAGCAACCATAAATATAAACAACATATCACTAGATTCTTATCGTGCGGTCAGATCCATACATCAAATTATAATGATTAGTACAAGCACTTGTGTAGAAAATGGTGTCTCAAACCCCATTAATCATGAAGAAACGAAATCGAAACGAGGGTGAAACATATGAAAGGCCAAGATGTCACAAGGGAAAAAAGTCAAAAACAATACACTGTCATTTATATAACAAAGGATGCCAGTCCGAATTTTGTAAAGCCTTTGTTCGTTACTGACCAACTCACTCTTAAACTCACACAATTATAACTATCAACAGCAAATCTTTGTCTTACACTTACGAAACCACTTTTGTGACAGTTCTGCAAATGCCGTTTTCTAAGTGATGCAAGAACCCGCGAATTTAAATAAACAAGAATCCGTAGGATGTACTCTCGATGAGATAAAGCCACAAAAGGGGACAGAATAATAATTTGAATTCAGTTTGTATTTTTTCATCTACATATTAATGCGTCGAAATAAAAATAATATCTATCTTTTTATCTAAGCGTGTAGCAACTTAAACCAGCGGGAGTGGTCTCCCCTAAACTTTCTCGTATACTTCCTCAAAAAGGTGTTGTTTCTCCTCCCCCCGAGTGGATAAAAAAATTCGAACCTACTGTAACCCAGAATCCAATGACTATCAGAAAGTTTTTCATTGTACATTATAGTGATTGTAAAATATTTAGGTAAAGAATCAAACTCAAAGAGATGCGTACCGATTAAAACGCATCTATTACACTACTAGGTTCCACTCTTGTCGCATCAAGGACAAAGTGACGTAATCTTTCCGCGTGCAAAGAGATTGCTACCAGTACGCATGCGTATGGAGAATCGGATTAGAAAAATTAATTATGCAAATTAAACGCCTTTTTACTTTCTCGTATACGAAGTATACAAAGAGTAAGTATTGTAATCGTCAAAAAATTCGAACTCGATATTTTGACGAATCTCCACGTTTTAGACCTCCCAGAGTGCGAAAAACACAACTTTGGAATTATGTCTGTCTGTGTGTGTGTCTGTCTCTGTGAACACGATAACTCGAAAACTATTAGAGCCAAGGGGATGAAATTTGGTATGTGATTTCGACACATAATTTGTAGATTTTTGTCACATTTTAGACAAAATCCGTCTACGGGAAGTCTGTCTGTTCGCGGTCATGTGAACACTATAACTCAAAAACTTGAATAGCTAGATGGATAAAATTTGGTACACAGTTTTATCATCATGAATGTAGGTCCGTTTCAAAGTTTGTACCAAATCCGTCGAAGTGTTGATGGTCTGTCGGACTGTATAATCGCATACTTGTAAAAATTATATCTCCTACGAGAAAGTTTAGGGGAGATCACTCCCGCTGGTTTTTAACCGTTTCATATAAAAATTGGACACAAATCTACAATTAAGGTAAGAAGGCCACATACCAAATTTCATTTATCTAAATAATTTTGTTAAGAAGCTATTGCGATCAAAAATATGCAATTATACAGACCGACAGACAATCAACCCTTCAACGGATTTGGTCCCAAATTTGAGATGGACCTACATTCATGATGATAAAACTGTGTACCAAATTTTATCCATCCAGCTATTCAAGTTTTTGAGTTATAGTGTTCACATGAACGCGGACAGACAGACTTCCCGCACACGGATTTTGTCCAAAATTTGATAGAAACCTACAAATTATGTGTAAAGATCACATACCAATTTTCATACCTGTATCTCTAACAGTTTTCGAGTTATCGTGTTCACAGACACAGACATACATAATTCCAAAATTGTGTTTTTCGGACTCGGGGAGGTCTAAAACGAGGAGATTCGTCAAAATCTCGAGTTCGAATTTGACGATTACAATACTTTCTCTGTGTATACTTCGTATACGAGAAAGTAAAATGGGTATGAGGGATAATAATAACGGCGTGAATTCAATAAGACTATTGACAAATATCTTAATAAGGAAAACCAGCGGGAGTGGCCTCCCCGAAACTTTCTCGCATACGACCAGTACTGTGGGGTGGGTAAACACCCAATGGGTAGGTAAATATTTTTGGGGTATTTACCCAAGGCTTGGTTATTTTGAGAAAAATATTATAAATGGTGATTTACAATGAAACATTTAAAATTTATGAATTCCCAAAAACTTAATATTTTGCAAAACAAAATGCATATGTTCGCAATTTTTACGCGCGTTGAGGTACCACAACTTTATTTAACGTTTTTTAGTACAAAATATTACTACAGATATCACACAAGATTTCACCATACCTCTGGTTAATCACAGGCGTCCATCTGGAGAATGTCAGAACGAAGTTTCGTTTTAGGGGGTTGCCATAATTTCCGAAGCGCGTGTTTGCGGATAGCTATAATTTCCTTCGTAGACCGCCAAAGTCAAAAGCCAGCCAAACGAGTAAAATAAGCGAAACGCTCTCCAACAGACAGTCGCAATGTGCATTTTGAACCAAATATGCAATCAACTTTTTTTAACGGATTGAAACGGAAATTGGACACAAATCTACGATTAAGGTTAGAAGGCCACATACCAAATTTCATATATCTAAGTCATTATCTTAAAGAGTTATTGTGTTCACAAGTTTGCGATTATACAGTCCGATAGACAGTCAACGATTTGACGGATTTGGCCTAAATTTTATACGGACCTACATTCCTGATGATAAAACTGTGTACCAAATTTTATCCATCTAGCTATTCAAGTTTTTGAGTTATAGTGTTCACATGAAAGTGGACAGATAGACTTCCCGTAGATGGATTGTGTCCAGAATTTGATAGAAACCTGTAAATTATGTGTAAAGATCACATACCAAATTTTATTCCTATATCTGTAATAGTTTTAGAGTTTTCGTGTTCACAGACATACAGACAGACATAATTCCAAAATTGTGTTTTTCGGACTCGGGGAGGTCTAAAAACGTGGAGATTCGTCAAAATCTCGAGTTCGAATTTTTTGACGATTACAATACTTTCTCTTTGTGTACTTCGTATATGAGAAAGTAAAAATTTGCGATTCGATTACACCGATTTGATCCTGCCTAAAAAGTTAGAGACAAGTTGTACAAACCAATATTGTTTATTTTTTGATACTGGTGTATTTGGAACTTTTTTATAGACATGAAAATAGATTGTGAAAATTGTAAGCCTTCGATTTAAGACAGGGAAACTTTTGAGAAACAAAGTTTTCGCGAGATTCATGTAGTATAAAATTTTATCATTTTGTATAATTATATTTAAAAAATATTTCATTTTAATTATTTACCTCACAGAGGCCCTAAGTACTAAAGTTGCCGGGCAAGCCTATCATCGCCAGAACATCAGGCAGTAAGATCTGGGTATGTTTACATTCAAATTTCTGACCGCAGTCCAGTAATCCTAGATTACAACATTGTTTGATTTAACGATTCTGTGCAGCTTTCAATCCGCAAAATCGTTAGGGTTGAATGGGTTGCATTTTTTATCCATTACCATATAAACAGTTTGCATATTTTTTTAATCTTATTTCCTCACACTTCGTCACATTTAGGAAATTTTTCCCCTAAAATCATATTAAGACAACACTGAGAGACAGAAATAATATGCACCATCACACTTCAGCTTATTACATTTAATTCATTTACTTCTGTATGGATTTCAACAAAAGCATCAAAATTGGTCTGTCTTGATGATACAAAAGCATCAAAATTGGTCTGTCTTGATGTGCCAATAATTCGCAAATTAAATATCTTAGGATCTCTCTCAAATTAGAAGTTTATTTTATCTGCTAAAATACTTTAAAAATGCAACTAACATCTTCAGAAAAACAAAGGGATTCTGATAAGGATATTACTCCGTAAATCAAGTAAATTAAAGATTTTTACGCTAAAGTGATAGCATTCCAGAGTATCACAAAATAATGGCTTTATATCACTTTACTATTAAAATACGCTTGCACTCGTTCCTTAAGTCGCGCCAAAATTAAACTAGACTTCTTGATGAAACAAAACTGTTCGAAATATTTTCATGAACGGATGGAAGAATTTATATTAAATTTTTTTCCTGCATTGCTATTTTCAAACAGATGACAAACAACGCGTTGAGATATACACAGCTGCACATTCTTTCAAATGTGTTTGATAACGACATTTTTTTTTCTTTCTCCTCCTGCTCTTCGACTTTTATTTCCAGATCTAAAATCCAATAAAGTTAAAATTGACAAAAAAAATTGCCAAAATATGAAATTTCCATTTTGATATTCTATCTACAAAATGTATGCTCATATGCAAACAAAATAACGTTGAAATATGTATTATTACGTAAAATGAATAGTCAATGGGTTCAGGGGAGTCAACACATTTTTAATTTTTCATTAAAATGTCTTTTTCTTCAGATTTAAGCGCATATGAAATGCTCTATGCGTCTTAATTTTCGAGGAATTTATATAAAATTTATAGTACGGATTTCTGTTATACATTAAAATAAATCTGTGTATGAATTTCAGGTTTCGACTTCTTTTAGATAATTAAAAGTCAGTTTTAGTTCAGAAAAACAGAAAATGAGAAAATAATACAGTTTTATTTCAAATATATTTTTTAATGATAATGAAAAATTAAGAGAAAAAATTAAAATGCATGGAACATTTAAATTTTTTAAAATTAGTAATTTTTAATGGTTTTTTAATAATGAATCAAGAGTTTAAAACAGCTTTTTTACAGATATTTTGACACAGTTATATTATAACGCATATGTTCACAAAATTTCATACAGACCGTTTCAATATCCCGAGACTAGCACTTTTGGATGATTTTACATCGGAAAGGGGTAACAGGCAATGAATAAGATGAGCGCATTTCCGGAATTCTTTGTTAGGACAAGCTAAGTAAAATGTAAACATCTCCCCCTCAATTTTCCACTTTCTCCCTATTTTGGTAAAAATAAATCAGGCCTGGCGCATGCGCAAAAGCGCGAAGGGTTTCGGAATCCGAGAACATACTACAATTCTAAATGAAAAGTATTTTAGTCCAAAAGATAACTAACTCATAAGACATATTTCTGGATATCAATGCAGCTTCTGGAATCTATAAGTATAATTTGAAAAAAATACTAACATTTTTTTATAAAAAACTACACACATATCATACAATTCAAATGTAAAAGTAGAATGTCCCTTTGCAATTATGTATCGGGCCACCAGCATAAAGAATGGAAATTATGAGGAAGGTTCTATGTATAAATTTCCCTTATTTGTTATATGTCAAACATTTGTAGAGTATTACTATAAGAATTATAGCAAACACAAATAGTATAAATTCTCTTCTACAAATATAGAAATCAATCATTAGAGAAATCTAACATCAAGAAAGAATGCATTTTGTATTGTTATATGCGTCTTTCTTTTCATATATATGCAATAAAACAATGAACAATAGAGAGGGTGATTAACCCTCTAACCGGAATATCTCCTTACTTAACATGTACTTTAGCGGACATAATAGATATTCCCTGTCAGAAGACTATTTCGACCAATATTCCAGTTACTGAAGAAGAGGTGCAGTTTTTTTCTTGGTGAAGACGAAATAATCGAACAGATACTCAGAAAAGAGAAAGATGAGGAGGAGGAGCAGGAGAGGAAGGATGAAGATGGCACGCAGACCAGCAAACCTATGTGGAAGGAAGTTGGCGAAGAATTGCAGACTTTCATAAGATATGATGAGCAGTGTTCATCTATGCCAGGCCATGATGTTATGAAGCTTCATAGCTTACACAGTAAACTTTTAAAACTGCAACGACTATCTTATAAGCAGGCAGAAATTCCATACATCACCACACTAAGAAATTCGTAACTTTCATGTGATAATATATATGGCAGTTTTAAAATATCGTTTAATAGGCTTTTCTGAAATATAAAATTAAGTGTATGTCTTTAATTTTAAATAGTGCGTAGAATGTTCGATCTTATTTAATTGTAGCCGATAGAACGAAAAATGCAACCAACGTACTTCGCATGCTATTGTTTCTACAGATGGCATCACAAAACATGAAAACAGGTAAGTTTTAGAAACATATATTCAGTCATCCGGAAAAATCTCGTATCCTACATCAGCGAAATCCCATAGCCGGCAGATAAGAGAGATTCTACTGTATATCGAATAACAGATAAAACATTCTTACGTACAATCGGTAATACATTCTTGTCGAAAAAGATTTGTTTTCCTGTTCTCTATTATCCGCCATGACTGTCCAAATTATTATGAAGCATCTCCACCTACTTTTGACGTCTTTCTTTAGCGAACGTATTAAATCCATCAAAAAACCCCTCGGCGTCTCATTTGCTCAAAGTCACATTTTAAAAAATTAGATAATTTTGATTAATCTGTACATCATAACAATGTTTTCAAATTCAACAATGTCCCAACTTTGTTGATGCATTGCTAGCAAAATAATTTCCAAATGTCAGTCATTATTTCATCTTCATACGCTACAACCGAATACATCCTCCATTTCTAATCTACACTCTTTCAACTCGTAAATTTCCAATTTCCCGAAAAGCAAGGCCGATTTTGACATAATTAACCAAGGTATCATTGAGGGAGGAGAGGTTAAAGCATACGTTTCACTATGACATTCTATCATTACCTTTCATCTCTCAATAATTATTCTTAATTACTTAGAGCATAGCAAACTGAACTTCCTTTTAAGTAAAGATCAGTCTTCCCTTCTAAAGAGGAACAAAAAAAATTGGATCAATAGAATAGGACAAAAGTGTAAAAATAAAAAAAAGAGAACGACCTAAAATTTTGTATTATTTCACGTATCGTAACAGAATTTGAAGTAAAACTAAAAGTTATTATATAACAATGTCGGTTTTAAGGAAGCTGTTGAAGGAGAAAATGCATGCAGTCAGTTATATCTACTTTAGTAAGACATTGAATAAATACTCGTGGATGACGCGTCAATATTAAGACAATGAAAACCCGAACGATGAGTTTATTTTTTATACGTTTTTAGTAAGTGTTAATATAATGTACATGTAATTATTCGAGTGAGGGACAAACTGTGCCAAGTTATTTTTCAAATCGAATGAATTCATCAGTTCAGGTTCACGGTTAAATTTTATATTAAAAAAAGATAATAAGCTTGATTATTTTTCTGTAGAGCATGAAAATGATCGGTGCTATTACTAAATTTCATTCAAATTAGTTTAAAATCTCCAAATTCGAGCTGTTTTAGAATATTGTACACTTTTTTTTATTTAAAAAGGGTATTCCCTGAATTTTAGAAATACAATTTTATCTTTCCAAGACAGCCTTTTTATAAAATATCAGACTACAATACGAAAATTTTAAGATTTTCAGAGAAAAATTTAATATTCTTGTACATAAAAAAAGAATTAAGAAAATTTACATTTTGCAACAAATAATTTGGAAATGCAGTGGAACCTCGCTTAACGAGCACCTCGGATAACGAGTAATTTGCATAACGAGCAAAATAATTTTTTTAAAAATGACTCGCTTAACGAGCGACGAGAAGAGGAAGTCCCGGATTTTGCGCCTCCTACAGTCATATCTACGTAGCTTTTATTTTGCCTTAATTCTTATCAAGCATAGTGTCTAGTGGTGGGTTCTTACCAAACATGGCGTCTAGGGACTAACTTTACTTTCAAAGAATATTAGATATATCACTTCCACATCGTTTCCTGCCTCAAAATGATCGAAAATGCATAGGAAGAGGTTACCAAGAGAACCCTCACTTCTGCTTGGAAGAACCTTTGGCCGCAGAGTGTTGTCGAATGTGACATTGAGAGCTCCCTGTGGAGCCTTTAGTCAACGAGATTGCGTCTTTGGTCAAGAGCATGGGACTGGAGATGGATAGAAATGATACCGTGGAGCTTGTGGAAGAACACAACCAAGAGTTGACAACCGAAGAGCTTATGGGACTGCATTGTGTTTCACAGCAAGAAGTTATGGAGAAGAGTTTGCATAGGAGGGTTACCTCCTAGCAAAGCAACAATCTTCTAACGCAATATGAGAAACGCTGAAAGCATGGGAAACTGTTGTATCGTACAGTGAGAAGCATCACCCTAATAAGGCAGTGGCTAATGTGCGCTACAAATTTATTTTATGATAATGCTGTGTCGCATTTTCGTCAAATTTTGAAGCGTTGATAAAACAAATGTCTCTAGACAGCTTCCAACTAAAAAGAATTAGGTATGTATCATAATTCATATAAAAACTCAACAACTCCATTAAAACACTTAGAAAAATTAGTAAAATTTCTAAAAGGAAGCATTGAACTCAATCCTGCAAATTATAGTATGTATCATAAATAATATTTTGATTTTTCTGCAAATCGTATCCGCATCCCATGTTGGTCGATTCTGCTATAAAAGAAAAGATAAAGATTATTCATGCGCAACAATCTTATCTATAATTTCTTTGAATAAACGCTAAACATAAAAATTTGAGTATTTTTTTCGGCCTGGAATGCATTATTGTATTTTACATTAATTCATATGGGAAAAATTGTTTCGCTTAACGAGCGTTTCGTATTACGATTAAGCTTCTGGAACGAATTATGCTCGTTAAGAGAGATTCCACCGTATTTCTTACTTCTGCAGATGGAATTTAAACATCAGTATAAAATTTTGGAGGTAAAAATTAATTTTCAATAAAATAGAAGCATCGTTTTATATTGAAATGTCCCTATGATAATGTTCTACAAATAAATTAAACGAAAACTGTATAATTTTGTTGATATATCACGAGAATCTACTCAATAATAGCTCACTGCTTATCAGTTTTTCTACATCCAACGGAATTTGTCACGAAATATAATACAGATATCATTTAAAATCCCCATCAAGGAGAATAGGAAGAGAGTATTAAAAAAATTTCAAGATCATTTTTTTATATTACTATTTATTTATTAGGAGAGAGGACAAATAGCTTGAATCATTAAGCACAAAACCTTTTTAAAAAACGAGAAAATCATACTTTTTTTTCCCCCATCAACACGAATCTTTTACTAAGTTTCGTAACTGTCAATGTACAGCTACGAAAACTTTTTAGTTAATTTCCTTTTAATTGCGAAAATCCCGTTTAGTAAGACTGTTGAGGGGGAAATGATATTTTCCAACATTGCACAATTAGTATCAAAGCAGGCCAAGAGGAAACTCGTTCTCAGCTGGAGTGACCTGCATTATTCCCCAAATTTCTTTATCCACCCAGAAAATGAACTTTTTCAAACTTTACCGACCAACTGCTAAAGAATCGGTCAAGACTCCAATTGCCCAATAATTGCAATCTTTTTACCACCACGCCAAAGAGTATTATATAAACACTTTCTTCACAAAAGGTAATAAAATGAAGGTTGAGTATTAATTGAATAGACTGCGGTGTCGACAATGAGGTACATAACAGTTCTCAATACAATTAGGCTAATATTTAATAAGTTCAATTTGCAGCTAAGTAAACATATGTAAAAGGCCATCAATAAAATTTCATTAGTCTGAAACAGAGGAAAAGAAATTCGCAATTCATGCTTCAAACATTGGAACTGGGGAAAAATAACTTCCAAAGAAGTTCGAAAGTTATATTCGCAAAATTGACATTCTTCAGTTATAATCAACTTAATGCAGTTTCTATTATTTTACATGGTACTGCTGTAGTGCATGTAGTATTTTGTCGAAATTTAACACTGCCTACATGATTGTTATTAACTATAAAAAGAATAGTTCGTATTTAATGACGCGTCTGACATGTGAATCGAAATACAGAATTTAAATCTATAACTACGTTAAAGTAGCAATTCGAAAGACAAAATACACTTGGGCACGCTTAAGTACCTCAGGCTCAAACTTTGTTTTTATACAGACTGAAATAACGATAAATGTCCCAAATAGAATGTGATATATCTAATTAGGAGGTTTCAAGGGGTTAATTAGATTTTTCTTAAGACGAACGATTCGAGGAAACTGATTGAGATGTACAAAACTATTTTTAGCACCAGCTAAATGAGGAGTTCCAAGCGGGTTTACCCAGCGCATCTGCTAATGAGTTACCAAAGCAGGTGTTACTGAGCAAACTCGCTGTTGCTTTACTTTTTTTCCTTTTCTTAATTTCGAATTCTCAATGCAGGCGCACAACAACTTTATACGTAAGAATGATTACAAACAATCTCTATAAAAATACTAGTTTTATAATGGCGAAGATAAAGGGTGGGCTAACGGGGAGGGGCGCACTACTTCAAAAGGGCACAAAAAAATCTCCAAAAGTGAAGTTACCTAGTAAAATAGTTAAACCTGATACATATAAGGAAAACAGTTCCTGTTTGCAAGCCTGAAGGCGAAGGTAAATTCCTTCTAACTGGAGATAAAAGGAAAACAAATCCATCTCCCCTCCCCACACACACACACTTCTATAATTTCATAAGCGTTAGAGTATGAGAATGAAAGCGGGTAGAAGAGAAGTAATATAAATTGAACTGGAACTTAATGATTTAGACGCAAAGATGATGGAGTCATGTTTGGCCTAGATGTAGAAGATTTGCCTAGATTTTTTTTTTAAAGAAATATTTTTTACTTGTAATAAATTAGCAAAATAATTTTTATTGACACTGTGATCTTCTGAGAAAATCATGGAAAGATAAGATAAATTTTCCCCATTCTACAAATATGGGTTTGAATTCCAATAATGATATTGAATAATGATAAACGAGAATAAAAGATTTTTAAATAATTCTTTCTTTTATCATTTACTTTGTACCTAACATTCATATATAATATAAAAAAATAACTAAATATCAATTATTTGAAATCTTTCACTTAATGTTATGCCCGTTAAGTAAAATACTAAGCACGCATGCAAATGTTTACGTTTTGCCACTTATCATTACTTTTGATCTGACATTACTACTATCTATTATTATTTCATTACTTTAGTTTCCACATTTGGAAAGATCAAAACTGCCAAATAATCTTTTAACCAAAATTGGCCCTTGCTTGTATAAGTGTCGCTGAACCAAGTTAATTCCAAACTTATTGGTAGTTGTTTTAAAAGTTTGCAAGTGGCCAAAATTAGCGTTTTCGAATCCATATTTTCACTCTAACGCGACTATCTCATATTCATGTATCCGTGGTGTGATGCAGAATTTTGGAGAGGGGAGTGCCAAATCAGGTGTCGTCCTCCTCATTTGACCACGATTCAAAATTACGAGGTCCATCCCAGAAAAGGCCTCGTGCTGCTTTAAAACGGGACGTTTATATAACTAAAACTAAGACAAAAACTTCAAACACGTTATATGAAATAAAATTTAGTTCGTTCTTTTTGTTGTTGTTGTTTTTGATAAATGAAATATTTTTTTTTCTCCAATAGTATTTGAAGTCCAAATAATAAATGGATATAATCGAGCTCAGTTCATTGCTGAATCTTTTCCTACCCAAATTAACTCTTTGAAGCATAGTAGGTTATTTTCTGAACCACTCTGAATGATGCATCTTTTACGCATTCTTGCTGAATAGCGATTATAAAAACCATATCATAGCAAAAACACACAGATTAATTTTCAGGAATTGAAACAAATTAATAACATTTTTAAGCTTCCTAAAGCGCTAAATCAATCCTTACACTCGCACGTGTATAATTATACAGCTTATTATCTTTTGTGCCCCGAAGAGTTAAAAAGAGAAATACATATTACTACGGTGATGCCGAATAGCATCACAGTCCCAGAAAGGGTTGAATCTTTCAAGTACCGTTCATTTGGCTTAAAATAGACCTTAGAAGTACACGGCTTATTTACAAGTGCAGCAGTACAAAAAATACAGCATTGAAACGTCAATTAGATATTGCGATTAACCCTCCGTTAGTCACAATATCTAATTGATACGCATGCAGTCTGCATCTATTAGTCGGTTTTAACGCATTACAGTTTGAATTTTTCTTACAGAATCCTCATTTACATTCTCATTAGGATTAATTATTATAGTTATAAATGAAAAATTATCAAAACCGGATGAACATATCATAGAATTGATTTTATAACTGCGAGATGCATTGCGACCATTTAAGGCTGAAAATGATGGCTACTAACGGAGGGTTAATGGTAATCGATGAAATACTTTTTTTTAACATTCTTATTAATACATACAGAGGTGATGAAAGTCTGTCAACGCAAACCCTCCCCTCATGCATTCTTTTTGTTTAATTTTCATAAACCTAGTTCCAAAATAACTCTGAATTCTTACTCGTTCAACAGGCGATTAATAAAATGTACAAGAAACACCCTTGGAATAAGAATAAATTTTGTTATTAGCTCCTTCTACTGAAATGGCGTGTCAGATTCATGCATCGAATTATAGAATTTTTTTATATTGAAATCTGTATTTAATTTAAAGTAGCAGTTAATTTAAAAGGCAAAAATCACTTGTACAAACTTAAGTATCTCATCAAAGCGTCCTTTCCGTCTTATATGGATGCAAAACACAATAAATGTCCAAAATGTGTAAACAAATGAGAAGTTTAAATAAAGTCGCAGTTCAAGAGATTAAATATCAACTAGACACATGTAATAAATTCGCTTAAAAAATCGCGTGAAAAAGTATGAAATTGATGTCTATTCCCTCCTTCCTGCGGTAGGTAAATGTTATAGATATTGCTGCCTTGCGACGAGTTCGGGAAGCTACCTTAAAATAACTATTGTTAAGCTAGATTATATTCCCCTCCAAAAGATGCATCCGTTTTCCTTTTCGTCTTAATGCTGAATTAAGCACTTTGGGACGGAGGCGAGAAAGAATGACAAAATTTGCACCCAGTAGTGTAAATCCCTTCACTGATCTGCAAAACTACCCATTACTTACATAAGCTGATATAAGCTGAATTTTAAAACCAGATTGTCTAATCTGCCTAATTTGACTGTCAAGAAACTTGATTTATTTGGTAAAAATAAAAAGTACTAAAACGTTTAATGAGATTCTTTAAAAAAATCGCATTTGTTTATTCATTAAAATAACATTGATTCTCTATTTTATTTTTTCAGAACGTTTCGAAAGCCGATTTAAACTCCTGCTTAAGCCAATGTTTTTCCACGATCCATTTTCACGAATAACTTACTTATACGAAGAAAAATCGCATTCACTT
Organism: Araneus ventricosus; assembly: GCA_013235015.1. Classification (NCBI taxonomy): domain Eukaryota; kingdom Metazoa; phylum Arthropoda; class Arachnida; order Araneae; family Araneidae; genus Araneus; species Araneus ventricosus. The sequence goes on along the minus strand of BGPR01001145.1, from coordinate 159,335 downwards.
TTAATTAAAATAAGCATACTTTAAATCGTTTCAATCCATTTCAAATTTTAAAAAAATTACTTGGATTTCGGAGAAAATTATGCATGACCTCTGTTCACTATTGTAATGCTTGTTAATTACTTTTATTCTACTTATAATATGATTATGAATAACTTCGAATATGATTATTCCATAAACATTAATTCAAAATATTGCCATAACCCGTGCTTTCATTTTCTCTGAAAACCCTGTAACAAAACGCCACTTTTCTTTTCCGAATGTTAATTCTATGTCTTGCATAAAATAAGCTAAATAATATTTAGTAAATTCTTTACAGAAAAATTGACTTCATTTACTGCAGTATTCATTCCCATTCTTTGAGCAAAGAAAGACTATATAATAATAATAAATAAGCTTACATTTCTAAACAAAGCAGCCAAATGTTTTCTTTGCAGCATAAAAATGATTGCATAGAAAGCTGCGATTCTGAAATAAGCAGCAATTTCCAAAAAACACCAAAAAAAAAAAAAAAAAAAAAACCACGCCGCTAAGATTGAGAACGAGATTGCTTGCACTGTATTTCTCAAATACTTTGAGTATTTGATCATAATTCCATATTTTTCACAACTGAAATACATTTAAGTATTGTTATTTATCACTTACACACTCAGCTAATTCTTCGATTGTCAAATTAAGGATACTTTGAAACTTCTGCATAATACCACACATGAAATTGTGCTGATTTCCACAGAAATACCTCCAAGTTAGACTTCCATGTGACAGTTTCCGAAGCCGACTTGATATGAAAGATAATCCGTCATTCATCATGGCTCGAGCCGAAATATTTTTCACGTGATTGTGCCAGATGGAAATTGACACGTCTCGTTTTCGATCTAAACTTCTTTTATACAAATGCATTAAAAATTACTTTTAAATAGTTAAATCAAACATGCCAACTTATTATGTGAGATTGGGTTGATTTCCCGAAACTATACATACTGTCTAAAATTATTTTATATGCTTTATTTGGGGGATCATTTTACCGCTCATTCCAGCCAAACCTTTCGGAAATTTGCAGCTCCTCCTCCCCACACACACACAAGAATATGAAAGACAATACGTTTGGGATTGCTGTAGGGATTTCGAAACTATGGGGCCCCAATGGAAAAATTCTGGGTCCCGACGAAAGATTTAGCAGCATATGCTCTCATCAGATTCTTCAATATTGGGGTGCTAAAAATTAAACTGAAAATCACTCATTTAAAACATTTAATTATTAATTAATAGCTTGATAGTATATTTTATTTTCCTTTGTTTATGCATATCTGAGGTACACACAATACTTTTATTGAAAATAATGCCCTTCTATTTTTTTTTCCAGGTGTTTGGAGTGAGTTATTTCAAGAAGCTTTGAGTTAGAGCATTCATACAACCATCACATACTGAAGGCACCAGCTATATAGTTAATGAGTAAATCCATAATTCAGACTTTATACAGGATGGTATTAAAATATTGAATCTATTTCAAAAATTAATAAAAAATAAAACTAACAATGTTACAACTACGGTTTTGTTTTGTTTTTTTAATGAGAGAGAAAATAAAGTTTTTTTTTTTTTTTCAGATAGATGGAATACCATACAGCGTTCTAAATTTGCTACAGCGAGAGATTTCCATACGCAATGGCTACCGATCAGCAGAAGCCGATGCGCGTTTTCTGGTTTCCTTTTTTAGTTTTTCTTGAATATCTCGAAAACTATTCAGTTTTCGAATTACAATTGATTTAACAAATTAAAAAGCGTAAAATTCTCTACAAATACATGCTTCTAATTATCTTCTAGCTTTAATATTTTTGCATATAATGGCTCTCAAAAATGGGAGATGTCCAATAATTTACGATCCCCTAGACCACCGTAACGGCGCGTTACCTAGCTCAAAAAACTTTTTAAAATGCACTCTCATTTTTAAAGAAAAATACCGTAGTTGTAACATTATTAGTTTTTTTTTTATTAATTTTTGAAATGGGTTCAATAATTTATGACCACCCTGTATGTTGTAGAGAAAAAGGCTATTGGACTTCCTATTTTTGGCATAAAAGTGTTTTCGAAGATATAAAAAATATATTCCGGAAATATTTTTTTACAATTATTTTTTTATTGTTGGAATTGATAGAGAATATGGATTTTTTGTGGAATTCAAGGACAAATCTAGTTCCAAACAACCATTACACTCAACGTGATATCGCATTGGGCTATTCTATCTTGTATATACCCAGATAAATTCATTTGTCGTCTAGACACAGTCTCTCAGTTATTCTCTCATTACTTGCTGTTGTGAAATTTTATCTGCCTTTACAAGGTAGGCTATGTAATGACAGAACACCTACGAAAAAATAAAAAATTAGAAATGCTACCCTTTGTTAAGTTTTAATTGACTTTACTTCTAATTCTCTTCACAACTGTGACCTTTTTAACTAACGTTATTATTTTACAACGCTTTTCTGGGTGACCGGTCAACTTTTTGTGTAATTTTTTTTTAATGTTTTATGTCCATTAAATGAAAGAACACAAACAAAACCACCACTCTTAACAGCAAGCCACTCAAAAATTTCCTCCTCTCAAGCTTTAATACATGGCATCAATAGATGGACCCTATAAAAAATATGGCATTTAAGATCGGCTCGCTAAACACTCACGTAATAGTTCCACTCAAATGAAGGAAAACTACTGCATATCAGTTTAAATAACTCGTGCTGTGTTTTCCTTCAAACATAACCTTTAAAGTATTACAGATAAATGAATAGCCTTTGTTGTATTACATTCTTAATTTAATTATCTTTCCATTCGAACATGCTTTTCAAGTAATATCACAAAGCAATGTTGCGTTAAGAGTCATCAAACCTCAAAAATGTACTTTTCTTAAAAGGTTTTTCAATTAAGGTCGCTAGTGTATGAATAAATTTTATATCAATAATTATTTAAGCATCTAACAAATTTAAATTTATAAAAATATCCATAAGGCTTTGTAAAACTTGTTTTATATAAAAGAGATTGAAAGTATTATCAGTTAATTATGTTAATGAGAAAGGTCTTTCAAACAACTGACAATTTATATTAATTAGCATATCATTCACTCAAGTAAACCACTTATAAGGACAAAAATGCACAGGAAACAAAAATTCCTTGAAAATTCGTCAAAAATGATTAAGCTTCAAAATTTCAGATGTTTTAATAACTTCGGATTTTTATATACTGAAGATAAGAAAACGAGATGTTTGACAATAAAAACGCAAAGCGTTATCGACACATCTGACAGCTGACAGAAACATTCTTTTGAGCTATCAATATGGTTCGATCAAAAATAAAACGCGTGAATGGTCGGAAAAGATCGTGATGTATAAAAAGTTAACACTTTATTCCCTATATATCATGCGTCAGATAAGTGATTGAAGGTGTTGAAGGAAAAACCCTTCACGTGAATACCGCAAGGAAGGATAAACAAAAGTCACCGATAGTGACTTCCTGCTGTCAAGGTCTTCCGAGTGATTAGACTACACGGAACAGGTTCGTTTGTACGTCTGCACCCCTGGCGGACCATTGTTCTTTGCATTTAAAAAATATATTAGTACCATTTTCTGTCTACATAAAATGGCTGCAGTTGTATGCAAAAAAAAAATCCCGTGCACGACACAATTGTATTCGTTCTAAAACACTGAGAGATATTCATAGTTTCCTAATGGTGCATTGAAATAATTGTATGTTACATAAAAGAAGAAAAAAACCGTCTGCTTAGAGCTTAGTTATGAAATCACGTTACTTTTCAATCCCACTTCTAAAAATAAATACCTCATATCGAAGGAAATGTACGGGACATGTAAATTTGATGTTTCGATCCCTAAAAATAGTCACTGTCGTCTAGTCTCAGCTCAAGATGTCCAGCATCCGAACCTTGCTAGAGAATAAAAGAGCCCAAACGTAATAATAAATGTAACCTTTAAAGATAGATAAAAAGATGAAGAAACTTCAGCAGTTTGATATTTTCGGCAATTTCTAGTTTTTGAGGCAAGAACTAAAGAAAGGGACTTAAAGGGCAGAGGACCTTAGGGAAAACCATTGTCACCATAAATTCTAGATTTGGTTTATTTCACGGTGCAAGAGCTATATTTAGCCATGCGACGCCATAAATTCTAGGACATACTCAGTCATAATACTCGCTATAATACTAGAACATAGTCTCTACTATGCATTTAAAAGATTTTTCGTGTATGCCAAAACTAAATACATGCTAAATACAACCAAACCTAAACTCTTCAAGCTGCTGTGAAGTAGAAATATGAGGATAAAGGTGTCAGTTCTGATGTCATCAACACCAAACCGAGATTCAAAAACTACAAAATTCTTTCTCGGCAGCTTCGAAAAGGACATTAATCTATCGAAATCAATCAATGGAAAGTATTCGAATACTAAAAAACGATTCAAATTAGATATTTTTTTGGGGGGAGGGGACAACTGGGACATCTGAAGATCTCGTGTGGGTCAATAGATATTAAAACTAATTTACCAATATGATTCAAAGGTTTTTCGCAGAGGTGCTATAGGCGTCCGCCTCATGTCTCGAAACCGTGAGTGTGTATATATGGAGGGGGGAGTCTCAAAATCTATTCGACGTACATCCCAGTGATAAGCCCTCGAAGAATTTACAATACTGCATCCTTGTTCCAAGGGCAATCCACTCCAAACAGGGGTCTCAAAATAATTTTGTACCTGTATCCTCATATTGTTAAAATTCACCTTTGATAGAATAAAGAACGGTTATAAGAAAATGCATTAAGCCAAATTATGATATTAACTGTTAATGCTAAATTTCTCCATAAGTCACTTTTTTTACAACTAAAACCAGAGATTTTGATCGAAATGTTGAATTTTCGTAAAATTAATCTTCTATAGATCGTTAAAGAGAGAAAATTCATTTTAAAAACTCTTCAGGCTAAGATATATCTAAATTCTTAGAAACATACTTGTAACAAACTTTTCGAATATCGAACCATAAACCAATCAAAACAATCACAAAAGAAGCATTGTTCATTCATTGTTCAAAAGCTGTGTTTTATCAGCGGAATTTTCTTCGTCAATGTTTAGTTTGATGCTTGCAGTAATGAAATAATCGAACATTAAAGTTTGACGATGTTTCATTGAAGATGCATCAACAATTTAACCCTTAAAAGCCTGATTTTTTTAAATTGATTTTAAAAAATTTTTTGACTTTCATTTCTTGAATAAAACATGGGAAAAATACTTTTAAAAATCCTATTTTGTTTTAAATATGGTTTATGACTAAAAGACAGTTTGTTACCAACTGACGACACTAGGCTTTATTTCAGAAAAAAATTTCCTTGATAAAATTCTATAATGTCAAACAAAGATGAATTTTAACAAATAATAATATGGATAAGGAATTTCCATCAACATTTTAGAATAAAATATAGCATTCTCAAGTGTACAAACAAAGCTAAAAAGATGCAGCCTCAAGTGAGAAAAAAACAATTTTTTATTTTTCTATCAGCACTCAGGTTGCCATCTATACATTGTAAATTGATTTAATAAAATTTTCAGTATATGTATCCTATTGGCAACAACAGGCAGTAGAGCTTCAGTCTTATTCTCAAGATTTTAGAAGACAAAATTGGGTATGTTACTTAAAGGCAACATTGGGCATTTAAGGATTAGTAATCAGTTATTCAAATATAGATATAGTTTCAAAAGTGTAAAAATCATGTTTACACTAAAAGGAAGTTTAATTCGTCAAAACTAAGCATTAAAAGAACAAAAATGAGTTTGTTTTTTAGATACTGCTTTTTCACTCAAAATAAGAAAAGCTTTCCTTATTTCTTATTTATTTAAATAATTGCTTTTCTAAATAGTCTAAAATTAAAAATAAAGATATAAAATTAAAGAAAACATATTTCAATGAAATATTTATAAGAGTTATTTCCTTTTAGAAACTTAATAACAACCACTTGGTTAATTACTAATTATTTTGCAGCGTTTATTTGTCTTTTTAAAAATACACTAACAAATATAATTTATTGAATACTATAATGAATATAAAAATACTGAATAATAAACAAAAAAAACTTATCAATATACCATTTGTTTAAAAGTGGGGAAAAAAGTATTATAGAAAAGAGGCACATAGGTTGTCAGTCAAGAAAGTAATAAAGAGTCCTTTCTGTCATTCCTTTACAATTCTTATAAAAGTTTTGAAGAAAGCATAATTCTTTGAAAGTTAGCATTGTCTGCTGCAATCCTTAATTATAATCCTCGTCTCACTTTTTTTTTATCCTAGATTAAAAGTTGATAACCAACTAAATGCAACAGTTTTCTCTTCATTTAAGCCTTACTCATAGACTTCTTTTAACAAGGCTGCAAACAAATATTTCAAGTCATTTGAAAAACTCAAAGCTGTCTCCTTCAACAGCTGCCAAACTTAAATACTAGTTACAGATGATACTCTCCATTTCTCTATACAAAAAAGCAATTATTTTCTCTAATTTTACAGAAACTGACTTTTCCTATTAAAAAAAAGACTTCCAAAGGGAATTTATTAGAATATAAAGACTAATAAAACCTTTTTAGTTGAAATTTCATCAAAATGCCCATGGCACCCATAAGCAAAGAAAAATTAATGCACCTCTAGGCAAAGAAAAATTTAAGGTGGCTCTACCAATATACACTCTGTCCCAAAAGTTTATAGAATCTAGTAAAATATACGTTTTAGCTAAACGGAAAGGCATACAAACACCAATTACAAGTATGTTTATTCAAACCATATGCGACTTGCAGTCAACAAAATATTTAGAAAAAATAACAATTTTTATTTCAATTATATAGCAAAATGGAAATATTAGGTGTCCCAAAAGTTTATAGAATATATGACATTTTAACAAAAGGTGCTCAATACAATGTTCTTAATAGTTTAAAGTCTTTCCATTTCTCAGTATGACATTGTATACACGTTTTTCCATCGTCATAATTAAGGTTTGTAATATTTCTGGTTCCAAGTTGCACCATACACTTTCAATGGCTGTATTCAAGGCATTCATTGAATAAAATTGCCTTCCATTCTCATATACCTTCCGAGACATAATGATCCAAACATTTTCAATTGGGTTTAGATCAGGGCTCATCGGTGGCCACTCAAGAACAGTAACATTTTTCGAGTTTAAATAATTTTTCGTAGCATTGGAGGTATGGATGGGAGCATCATCTTGCTGATATTACCAATTTCGTCTCCCTATGTTTTCTGCAAATGGCATAAGATGATTTTCTAGTGTTTCTATGTATTTAGGAGAATTCTGTCGGCCATCTAAAAAGACCAAACCCACTTGACCGCTGAAACTGAAAGCCGCCCACACCATCACAGATCCACCACCACTTTGCCTACTGAAAAAGCTCCTGGGCTCTTTTCATAAATCATGCCAATATTTTATATTCCCGTCAGGTCCATCGGGGTTCCATTTTTTTCATCACTGAAAAGGACAGCCATCCATTTATCACCATATGACATATGATTACGAGCCCATTGTAATCTCTTACTAATGTGAAGCTTTGAGAGTGGTAATCGGCAAGCCATTTTATGAACAGTGTTCTTGGAGATTTGCAACCGGGAAGCCCCAGTAATTTCTCGAACCGACATTTTCTGACTTGAAAGCCATTCTTTGTATCCGTCTATCACTGCGAATATCCGTCACACGTGGTCTTCTCGAATGAGGTTTTGGCTCATATGGCGTCTTACAAGTTAATACACGATAAATCATGCTTTTAGAACGATTTAAAAGTTTCAATATTTCCTTAACAGTCTTACAGAGCAATTTCAAATGCAGAATTTTACTCACTTCTTCATTAGAGAGCTGCTACGCTTTAGGCATCTTGAAACACAGAACAAACGAATGCTTTCCTTTTCTTACAACGTATTTATTAGGCTCCGAATCGACGTCATGATTACCGATACCATATTTGCATAAAATTGCATTTTTCTATAAACTTTTGGGACAGGTTATTTCAGTTTATTCTACGATTTAAAAATTGGCATCAAATATACAGGGTAGAACTGCTGTTTTTTCAATTTAATAGACATAACATATCTATACAGTAAGTTACATCGAAATATATCATATACAAGAAAAAATATAGGCAAAATACAAGATTCTATAAACTTTTGGGACAGAGTGTATACTTCCATATTCACATGCATAATGATTACATGTTATAATATATATATATATATTACTTAATAAAACGTTTAAATTGTGCAAAAAGGAAAAACAATTTTCATTGATATTCATTAACTTATAATAATTTAAGCATCAACAATTAACATACTTAATAATGCATTTACAGTTTTATTTAAATACATGCAATTAAATATTTATTACAAGGGACAGAAATACAATGAATAAATGACAGTTTCATCTGGTAGACAAGCATCTTATTGTTGTGGTGCCCTTAAAGAATTACCTAATGGTAAAACCAGCCCTGCAAAGTGCAGAGCTCCAACCCGATAGTGTTCCATTATAGACTCATCCAAAAGCTCAAGAGAGTTTTGAATTCATAACTTTAACCCTTTGAGGATGGGCATGCCGGCTTCTCAGAGCGTTACGTGTGCAGTCGTCCTCAAACGGTTAAATGTAAATCTAGATTGATAAAAACAATTTTCTAACAAGTTAGGATTGAATAAATGACAGTTTCATCTGGTGGACAAGCACCTTATTGTTGTGGTGCCCTTAGGGAATTACCCAATGGTAAAACCAGCCCTGCAAAGTGCAGAGCTCCAACTCGATAGTGTTCTGTTACACACTTGTCCAGAAGCTCAAGAGTGTTTCGAATTCATAACTTTAACCCTTTGAGGACAACTGTCACGCAGGCATGCCAGCTTTTCATAGCATTAGGTGTGCAGCCATCCTCAAAGGGTTAAATGTAAATCTAGATCGATAAAAACAATTCTCTAACAAGGTAGGATTGAATAGAGAATGAGCTTAACACTTTTATTTGTATGGACGAGAAATCTCGTCCTTCAGGAATCTTTGTTGTGCACTAGAATTCGACTTGTATAACAAATTTATGAAGTTAAATATGTTAATGATGTCCACAGAATATGTTCGCCTCTTTCTTTGTTGATTTATAAACTGTCTAGAGATAGCACGGTTACTTTTTGTCTTTCTTGGAGCTTGCATCTAATTCATATATTGCAGCAAATGTGTTAAATAAAGCACACTATTTTCAGGTAGAACAAATAGCGGTAAACCTGGAATCTACGGTGCCGGCCTACTTCTCACCAATTTTTCTTGGCGCAATTTCATTTGCCACCGCCAAATACTGTTTTGTATGTGCAGTACGCTTTTTATTGCTCTCTTGCACATGCGTCACCTGAAAAGGAAAGATTGAGCATGCAATGCCTGTAGCATTTCAAGTGTGTACCAGGCAATTTTTTTAACTTAAAAAAACATCAGCAGCTTCACTTTCAGCAGAGCAGGAAACTAACAGCACTGATTTTTCATTGAATGTTAGGTATCCAGGTTTTTTTAAAAATTCCGAAAACGAGAATTTCCGCACGCAATGCCTGCGGCATTTCAAGAGTGTACCGGGAAAATTTTTTTAACTTAAAAAAACATAAGCGGCTTCACTTTCAGCACAGCGGAATATTCGTAGCTTCGCTCATTCACTGAGAAACGAAACACACAGAATAACATACACAGTACTGAACCAATATTCAAACCGAAGAATTCCAAACGAAGTTTTATTCAAATGAATCGATAAATCATACCGAAAAGATGAACAAAACATTCCAATCAAAACGAGGTGCAATATAGCGCGATGCTCAAAACACTGATGAAAAGATCAATTTCCGCGCATGCATGCATGATACTCGTTAAAAACATCATAGCGCAACTAAAACAAATGTTCTCTCATCTCCGTTCTTGACGGCAAAGATTTGGCGATCCTAAGAGGAACAAAGTAGGTGGGCACCGTAGACTCCACAATAACCCAAATAGCATATAAATTTCAAATTCTCATCAAAAGTCAGATTTAATCTGGTTATTCAGAATCGCGCATAGAAGCCAAAAGGACATTGTTTTGGTAATCAATCATTACATAGAATAAATACCATATGCTGCATATCACTAAGAAGAATCTCCTTATTTGATCTCAGTTAAACAAGGACTTCAAGTTTATACAAATATAGAATGCATTTAATAAATATAAAAACTTACATAGCAGAATAATAAAAATAGTTTGAAATGTATACTAAGAGTTACTGACAAACGAATATGAGTACAATGCTTTTTGTATGCTTTGATGTAGTAAAAGAACTCTTTGAGAAAAAATATCTAAAAGAAAGTTATACAAAAATAAATAATTCAATAGTTGAAGAGATTACTTCATTTAAAAAACTTCAGCAATAAAAAAAAGGGAAGTCTTTTAGAGAGTCGATTCTTTAGACTGTTTTAGAAATTCAATTAAGTTTAATGAAAAAGTAAAATAATTATGCTCACAGTAATGGTATATTTCATGAAGAACCAGAAGCTTCAGCAAATATATAATTGTCAAATAAGTCGGTATATTCAACTTTTTTCACATATTTTAAAACAGTATTTTTTTTCTGATCAATTACTTCAATCTCTGTTAAAGAATCAAATCAAAATCAGCATTTTGACTTCACTTAATGCAAGTTATATTTATTTCCTACAATACAAATAATGGATGCTTTTCTTTTCTCTGGGACAACAATTTTTAATACAAAAAAAAAGTTGGTAATAACAAGAATACATACAGCAGCAAAATGTATTAACACTAGTAAATAAACAATTTGACATACCTTAATCAGAATAATTTTAAGTTCTAAAACTAAATCTATAAGTTAATTCTTCAATAGCATTAATAATTTTAGCAATGTGATACAATACACATAGAAAGGACTCAATACTATATAATTTCCTCTTTTTTTTTTCTTTTACTTCAAATAACTCTGTTTTCCTATAAATTTAATTTTTTTCATGAACAGACACTACATGTTTAATAGAAATACCAATCTATTATATTTTTGTTTTCATGAGAAATTATGATGCCAACAGAATTTAATTGATATTTTTTTTTTCTCTCTTTTAGGGAAAAAAGGTTTGTAAAAAATTTTCTTGCATTTTTTGACAATAATCATGGAAGAACATTTTCAAAAATCTTTGAAGTATGCTCCTTAATTCTTACATATTCATTTTAAAGCTATACAAACTGCATAATCTCAGTTGATACCATTAATAAAAATAGCAATTTGAGCTTTCAAAACATACTATGCATCCTATACAAGAAACAAGTTCCAATAAGCTAAAATAAGACTGATCTATTAATTTTAAATGACAGAATATTTGTTATTTGAGTAATAATGAAACAGCCCAAAACTTAGGCTGCAAATAAAAGTAATGATTTAAGCATAATTAACAGCCAAGGTTATTTCAAAGGACAAATCTCAGCAATAAACTACTTCCACTGAATAGACAAACATAATAACACTTCATGCCCCTGCAAAACCAAGATTGAATAGACAGACAGGGTCATTATTTAATTATTAAAAAAAATAAATAGCAAACTAATAGTTATATTTACACTGATTAAACTATGGATCTTTAATTAGATGCTTTTATATACATCATCATGCATGCAACATTTCATGCCATAAAATGTAAAATTTGTAAAACTAAAAACTTCCAATAGAAGAATTTATATGAACAAACTGATAAAATTTTACTCATTTTTAGTCTCAGTCCATAGTAATGAAATGCTATGTCATGTTATTACCATAGTAAGGAAAATGAGAAGATTCAAAAATTAATGCGTCTCATTTTTAGAAAACTTAGTAAAAGTAAAAAACCTCACTATACATGAAAATAACTATAAATATATATGACTATAAAATATATAAATAACTATAGTATATATAAATAACTATAAATAATATATATAAATAACTATAAATAATA
>BGPR01001145.1:33301-131710 GCA_013235015.1 Araneus ventricosus | reverse complement strand
TATACTTAATAAGACTTTTTGAAAATTAAAAGTGTGATTGAAATAACAGTTATTTTGGAATAGATATTTAAAAATAGCAATAGCAAAACTATTTGTTACTCAAAAAATCGTGGATTATACATCCCTAGTATATAAAGGGATGCCTAATCCACGATATTTTTAATAACAAATATTTTTGCTATTGTTACATTTAAATATCTGTTCTAAATAAGTGTGAAAATTTCCGATCAATTAAGCCCATCAAGCGCGGAAGCCAACATCAACACAGTTTATCATTCAGAATCCCCTTTGCAGTGATTCACAAATCCGATCATTTTCCGTTCCGATCGCAGTTAACTAAGCTTCTCTGTGAATATTTGTCCGAACGATTATTGCTACTCGTTATACAAGAGCTGTAATCGATAAGAGCTGTAATCATTCGAAAACGCATATCACAACAAAAATGCTGACCCATAGGAAACAAAAATGCTGACTCATACAAAATGCAACTGCGATAAGGGGAACAGTGAGTCGTGACCGCAAGAAGAACGATTTTTCTTTCTAAGCACCAAAAATGGGCTTCCATGGCGCCATCTTTTGACAGAAGATGGAACTTAAAACTAGACCTTTTGAAGAGTATATTATAATAGATGTTTTTTTTTAAATTTTGAAACACTTTATGCACATTTATTTACCAATGATTGAATCGCACCTTTTTGATAGTAGTATTCATCACTGGTATTTGTGAGTTTTTGATAATGTGTAGTAAATAACAGTTCATCAAATATTCGTCACCCCTAACAACAAGCAGATAAAGTCAAGGTTTTTAATGTAAGTAAACAAACCAGAAAACTCGTCCCTCTGTGGTATTACATCAAAAATATCCGAGCTTTCGAAATCTCTTTCGTTCTAGTTTTCTCATTCTGACAGCCAATAGAAGAGCAGATTCTACATAGGTTGTCATCCCTAGATGTATAATCCACGATTTTTTTGTGTAACAAATATTTTTGCTGTTGCTATTTTTAAATATCTATTCCAAATTACTGTTATCTCAATCACACTTTTAATTTTCAAAAAGTCTTATTAATTATAAGTAAAATGTTCTAAAAAATTTAAATAAAAAATTACTATTTCTTTTTTAATATACTATTTTTATAGTTTTAATGTTTAGTTTCTTTATACTGTCAACAGATGGCGCCAGCAAAAAATCTTTTAGATGTTTGCAGAAAGGGATTTTGGTTGAAAAGTGCATTGGGGCTGTGTGTTTGGAACGTGTTAGTGTAATCAATAACTGAAGTCATTCTTCGACGTCACAGTTTGCAGTTTCCGGTCTTTAAACAGCGCAATCGCAGTAAAGGAGATTTGCAGCGATTACTCGTTTCAGAGCAAATTACAGCGATTATGCAAATTGAATACTTGCTTCTTTGTGTGCTCCAAGTTGAGCTGAGGGAGATAATTTCGTTTCATTTTTCGGTCTGACTTTCGATTAGACTACTTAAAGCGTTCTTTGCGGTTTTGTATTTGTACTGATTTCGCTTATTTCGGAAATTATTAACATCGTACATAAACTGGAGATTGGTTGGTTCCCTCGACAAACTTATTTGGTATATTAATCTGAGAATGATCGATTTAATATCAGTTTTTGTAGGCACTATAAATGCAATGATTTTTTTCAATACGCGGTGGGTCAATCTCTTTCAAATTTCAGCGGTGATAAAAATCGTGAGTTTTTAGATTGTGTATTTAATAATTATAACTCACCTCTGGCTTTTTCGATAAACAAACCATTGTTTAGTATTTATCTTAAGGTTCAAGGATGAAAAAAAAATCGCATTTCCTTATCGAGAATGTACATTTTTAGTAGTTCTATAGCACTAAAAAAAGATGCATATTTTTTTTTATCCCACACATTTTGAAAAAAAGTTAATAAATGGTATCATTATTAATGCTAGTACTACTGTGAAGATAGGTGAGGGGACATTAAGCTTAGCATGACTGATTTTATATCTATTTTATTAGCACTGTAAAATTCAAAATATTGGTTAGGGATTGTTTTTTTAGTATAGGGGTATTTGAAGTACTTTCATTTCTCAATCATGAATGAAGTTATAAATTTATTTATAGCTCTTAATGCAATTCTTTATGGAATTAATAATAGTTCTTGATTTCTTGCATCGATTTGTAATCGAAACGTTATGTTAAGGGAAATTGTATAATTTTACTGTATTGAATAAAAGAAACAACATTAATATTTTCCTGACATTTTAAGACAATAGATTAATAGTTTTATAACATTTCTTTCATTATGAAAACTTCAAAATAAAAAAGAATTCAAATCCATCAACTTAAATTTTTTATATTACCTACAACTGACTATAATTTGATGAACATCCATCTTGCGAGAAGAGGGAGAATGTTTATTATTTTTTAAAAACAATGTGCCTTTAAATTATATTTCAACGCCTTTTAATTTCCTGTATTTTCAGTTTTAAAATTAAATTCAGAGTAATCTGTATTTTATTAAACAGGTTTTCTAAATTTTCGTATACGACAAATACTTCTTTTTTATTAATTTTCTGTTTTTAACATTTAATATATATATTATTAACATTTCTTTTTATAGAATTCCTGGAAAGAGTAACATGATATATTTTTAAATAAGTTGATTTTTATTTGTAAATATTTTTTGTTACGTTCTCTGTTACAGTATTTAATGTACATAAAAATTGTGAGACAAATGATTTAACTAAACGGCACAAAATGTTTTTTAAATTATGAAATCAAATACACTGTGAATTTTTTCAGGCTGATAAATATATTTTTTTATGATATATCTAATCGCCTTTCGTGGACAGCTTGTTAATAATGAATACTGGTTGTGTTTAATTTGAATTATATCTTTTATATACAACTTAGTCTGCATGGATTCACCAACAAAACATTTTAAAAATAGGGATAGGTATTTAAATGGCACTGTTTTCAGTGGCGTAACTAAGTTTAGTTTCGTTATATTAACATCCCGTTTAGCAGCAACTCAAGAGATATTTTGGAACGAACCTCGTAATTTTCAACCGTGTCAAATGACGAGGAAAACGTCTGAGCCGGCGCCTGCCTTTCGAAACTTCCGCCCCACTCTAGCGGGAGGACGACGTAACTAGGATGAAGAAGTTAAGACGTCATTTATTGCGAAGCAAACCCAAGTTTTATAATTATCGGCTTTTCGGGAGGATCGAAAAGAGAGGGGGAGGTAGAAACGATGGTAATACATTAAAAATTAAAAAAATATTTATTATTGAAATCTCAGTTTAAAAGAATTCCGTATCCTCAAATATAAAATGTCGCACTTGAAAATAAGTAAATAAAGACGAGCAAAACGAAATGTATTTGACATCCTTTAATCAAAATTCTCTGAAAGTGCACTATTAAAATATAGATTTTTGATAATTTTTTGTTGTTGAATATTAAAATTCATGTGCAACACTTTTCTCTTTTCGAAGCATTTAATAATTAAGGCAAAGAAATTGCATTTTGCAATATTTTTGGATACAGTTTTATTTCTATGCATAAGTGTTTATTATTGTATAATCTAAATTCAATGACCCAAATGTTTTCAAAGTTTTTTCTCTCGATCATATTTAGCACAAGCTTTCTAATTCTCTTTAAGTGCAATTTTTTCAGAGAGAAAACTTTTCTACAAAATATGAAAAAAGAGCAATAAATCAAAGACATATATTTGGCAGGAATGCCTATGATAATAAACATTTATTACGTTCTTACACATTCATCTCTTAAAAGTCAACACCGTGCAAACCAACATTGAAATCAATATTGATTAGCTGCGTGACGTAGCCAAGGGGGGGGGCGTCATAAATGATACCCAAGATACCAGAACTAAGTAGAAAGCACCGCGAAGACAAAATAGTAAAGAGTTTGTTTCACATTTTGAAGCAAATTATTCAAAGAGAGCTAATAAATACTACGCCCTAGGTAGCCTTTACCCTTGTTACGCCATTGTTTAATTCTGCATTAAAATTTGAACTTTTTGTAGAATATTTGACGACAAATATTTATTTCTGCCTTCTCGCGCCAGCATGTTTCTAGCTTTAGATATATGGATACTTGCTGTAAGTAGTAATTTTTGTGTGGTTTAAAGTATTTGGAAATACTTCAGAAAACATTCGGTCGATATTGTTAGAATAGTGTGTTGGTTTTATACAGTAAACGACAAATTTAATTATCTAACTAATATTACTAACTGGAATGCAACTGTCTTGCAAATAAAAAAATCTTATTTCCGCCCAGTTACCTTTTATAGCACATTTTTAATTGGTATATTTTAAATTTCTTTTCTTCTTTATTTTTCGCAAAAGAAAATAATTCCCAACCATCTTGTACTTTTAGTTACATTTTTTTAAAGTTAAGTCAGTGAAGGCTGCAATAAAATTTAATCTAAAAATTTGCGAACCTCATATCAAAATGAGTGGATTGAATATCAAGTGGCTTTTCCAAGACAAATAAAAAAAACTATAAGCGTAAAATTTCTTGAAAAATAATATAAAATAAATTGGATATAAAACAAATCCCATGAAAAGATGCTAGAATAAAGATGTAAAAGGGAAGTGGAAACTGCTTTTTCAAATCATTCCACATCTGTAGAGCCTCTATAGTATTGACTAGTCTAGTTTCAAGGCTGACTATCGTATTCCAGACCGTTTCCCTTCCCGGAAATCGAGTCATAAACATTGAGAAGAAAGAGACACTGGACAGCCATCCATACCTCAAGCTACAAGACGCCTGACGATTTTCAGACCTCTTCCATGAAAAAGGGGTTCTCAGTTCACTTATTTCGCTGCTTGGGATGGCTTTAACTCAAAATGACTAACGCAAACTAGAATCTTAACTGCATTTTAAACTACGTGCAAAGATTTTCCCCCCATTTGGGGCAGAACCTATTGAATGCTGCATGCGGCTAGTGTTAGATTAAATACAATTATGGTGCGCGTCAGATCAAGTTTCAGAAAATTATTACAGTATACATTCGTTTTTACGAACCTCTTTTTAACGAAAACTTGCGATTTTACGAACTAGCGAGTGGTCCCGAATACACTTCCATAGACATAATGTAATTTTTCGCTCGCATTTACGAACTACAAATTATGAAAATCTCTTTTTTGCGAACTCAGTTTTCATACTTCTGCAATTTTTTTAAATATCGGAACGTAATGCCAACGTCAATTAAACTCTCAACAGGTGCAATAAGACAGCAGGTGCATTCCAAGAATGTGTTGTTTCCCCCCCCCACCTTCTTTTGGAGGGAGGAGGCATAGTAACAAGTTCAAGTAGCGTCACGTGGTCCGTGTGGTTGCTTCTCAGTGATTTTAAAGGCAGGTGGGTGGAAGGCCTCTGATTGGCGAGCGAAGCTCGGACGTCATTCTCGACCCGCCTATCCGTATTCAACAAGCAGGTGCCAATGTTGAATGGGGAACGGAGAGCTTTGGTTAAAGGATTGTGTTCTGTCATTGACCATTTTCACCTAGACTACTCAATCTGTGAAGTCTCGTAAGTGGAGAAAGAGATTGGGTCAGTCATTAGAGAATTTCAGTATGTCGCAGTTGAAGAAACGCACGTGTTTATCTGTTGAAGTAAAAAATAAAATTTTGAAAGAAGTACACGAGAAAATCTTAAGCAAGACAGAAATCTCGAAAAAGTGTGGAATTCCAATGAATAGCCTCTCAATAATTCTAAAAGCCCGAGGAAAAAATCGTTAGAAATGGGAAGACAGATAAAAAACCCTCTCGTAAAAATTTCAGAGAAGCAAAACACCTCCAATTGGAGAAAGCTTTGATTTCTTGGATGTGGAAAATGAGAGGAATGAACATTCCTGTAGATGGTAATCTCCTTAAGAAACAATCAAACTGTTCTGCTTTAAAGCTGAACATCAAAGACTTCAAGGCCTCGGACGGTTGGTTGCAAAAATTTAAGTCCAGGCACGGTTTGAGCTTCAGAAAGTTGTGCGGTGAAAGTGGAACAGCGGATACGACATTGAATAACGTATTTTTCTGTGTAATAAAATTATTTTTGTGCATAAATTTGCATTTATTTCTTATATACTTAAAAAAATACATGCATAGCTTTATTTCATAATAGTAGTAAATAATCTTCAAATACTGTCTCATCTATGAAGAGGAGGTAGTTTGATAAAAGTAGACATAAATAATGTACGTATTCATATCATTTTTGGTGTTTTTCTATTTTACGAACTTTCGAATTTACGAACTACAGTAAAACCTCGTTAAGTCGTCACTCAAGGGACCAAACATTTTTGACGACTTAAGCAGAGTTACGACTTAGTGGAATGGGAATTTTAAAAAACAAAAAAAACACTAAAATATTTTATGAATTGCTGTAAGGTTCGGTGAGAAAATAAGATTTTCAGAAATCAATGCATGCAAATGAATGGGTGTAAAATTAAAAAAAAAACACTTTTTATAGTTACCACATTTTATTTTCTTGTACTTTGATACATTAAAATAATCCAACAGTGTTGATTGGTGAAGCTGCTGATTACTGGAAATAGTAACTTTCTTTTCTAATATACACTGAAGAGCCAAAAAACTGGTACACCTTCTTAATATCGTGTCGAGCCCCCACGAGCACGCAGAAGTGATGCAAAACGACGTGGCATGGACTCGACTGGTGTATTAAGGTATCCTGGAGGAAATTCACACCATGAATCCTGCAGAGCAGTCAACAAATCCATAGGAGTGCGAGGTGGTGGAGATTTCTTCTCAACAGCATGTAGCAAGGCATCCCGAATATCTTCAATTATGTTCATCTCTGGGGATTTAAGTGGCCAATGGAAGTGTCTAAAGTCAGAAGAGTGTTCCTGGAGCCACTTGATAGCAACTCTCGACGTGTGGGGTGTCGCATTGTCCTGCTGGAATTGTCCCAATCTGTCGGAATGCACAATGGACATGAATGAGTGCAGGTGATCGGACAGGATGCTTAAGTACCTGTCACCTGTCAGAGTCGTCTCTAGACGTATCAGGGGTCCCATATCACGCCAACTGTACACGTCCCATACCATCACAGAGGCTCCACCAGATTGAATAGTCCCCTGTTGATAAACAGAATCTATGGATTAATGATGTTGTCTCCATAATCGTACACGTGCATCCGTCCGATACAATTGGAAACGAGACTCGTCAGACCAGGCAACGTGTTTCCAATCATCAGCAGTCCAATAGTAGTGTTGTCGGGCCCAGGAGAGGCGTAAAGCATTGTACCGTGCAGTTATCAACGGTACACGAGTCGGCCTTCGTCTCTGACAGCCCATATTAATGACGGTCCGTTGAACAGTTCGCACGCTGACACTTGTAGATGCCCCATCATTGAAATCTGTGGCAATTTGAGGAAGTATTGCACGTCTATCTCGTTTAAGGATTCGCGTCTGACGTCAATGGTCCAGTTCTTTCAAGGTTTTTTTCCGGCCGCACCGATGTCGAAAATTTGATGTTTTACCGGATACCCGATATTCACGGTACACTCGTGAAATGGTCGTACGCGAAAATCCAAATTGCATCGCTACTTCGGAGATCCTATGTCCCATCTCTCGTGCGCCGACTATAACGCCACGTTCAAAGTCACATAAATCTTGAAAACACGCCATTTCAGAAGCAGGAACCGATCTAATACATTTGTCAGACATCTGTTGTCTTATATAGGCGTTGCCGACCGCATCGGGTTACGATGATGGGTTGTATATCTCTATTATTTGCATATGCACGCCTGTACCAGTTTTTTTGGCTCTTCAGTGTACTTAAGGCTTTAAATTCTTCGTCTGTTGTACCTTCATTGGATGTTAAGTACTGTCGAACTTTCTCCAGGGTTTCGATTGTTTCTGTCTTTTTGGGTGGGGTTTAATGCAGATTCGCGACATCGCTATCCTCACCCGAACTGTTCTGCTTTTCTTCCAAAGATTCAGATGCCAAAACTTTTACAGTCGCTTGTGAGCAGACTGCGATGTCATCATCAATGTTGACAAACGCATGAACGTCATTGACGCTGCACTATTATTCATTTGCGATTTGCAGCAAAGTCTCTAATGGTTCCAGGTCGATGATGTCTTCGCTTAGGATTTCTTCTGATTCTGCGTTTGCTATGAACCCTGCATGTCGGAAACAATTTAAAACACTTTGTGATGAAACGGAACTCCAACTTTTATGTACATAGTTAATCGCATCTAAAACCGAAACTTCTAGCCTTTCGTTCCAATCTAATGCTTTTACCAGGTCCTTTACAAGCATTTTTTGTACTTTCGTTTACAGTCACGAATTATCCCTTGATCTAAAGGCTGAAGAAGTGCAGTTACATTTGAAGGAAGAAAAACAATTTCGATCGCTTTTAAATTTTCTGGTTGATTGTGGGCGGTACAGTTATCGACAATGATGGCAACATTTCTTTTCTGACGCGAAAACTGAGAATCTAGTTTACGAATATGTCGTTCCCAAATCCTTGTAATCATCCCCAATCGTAGTTCCCAAATCGTTTGAATTTGCTTCATATTCAACTGGCGGGGATTTAACGTTTTTAAAGAAGCGTGGCTTTTTGCTTTTGCCTATCACAAATGGTTTAAGTTTCTCATTTTCATATTAGCTCCAAGCAGAAGTGCCAGGCGTTGTCTGCTTGCTTTTCCATAAGTGCACTTTTCACCTTTAAATGACAGAGTTTTATCAGGCAAAAGACGGTAAACTAAGCCTGTTTCATCAAGATTAAAAACATTTGATGCATCAAACCTAGATAAAATGTCCTTGAGAACACTGTTCTTTCATTCTTCTATAGCTTCACCTTCAACAGCTGCTGCTTCTCCGCAAATCGTTTTAAAAGAAAGGCAATGTCTGTCTTTGAAACGTTCCAGCCAACTATTGCTGCCGCCGACATCTTCAATGTCTAACTCCTCAGCAATTTCTATGTCTTTTTCGTTGAGAATCAAGGCAGAAATTGGCACATTTTGCGATCTGGCATGTCTTAGCCATCGAACTACAACCTCCTCTATCTCGCCAAACTTCTATTTCCTCATTCCCTTTCTTTTGTCTTTGCAGTCAGCTTCTTCAGTGACTTGTTTCGATGAAAGAATATCGTTTAATGTAGTCCTGGGAATATGGTGTTCTTTGCCAAAAGCTGTTTTCGAAACATATGATTTTTCAAAAAGTGCAATTAGGTCTTTTTTTCTTTAAAAGATAGCGAGGTAAGTTTTAGTTTCCCTAGCATGTTAAAAACGTAATCGAACCACGAAATTGCAAGAGGAAAAAATAGCCCTTATAGCGGGGCTTACTCTCTATGAAATGAAGTCACACTCAGGAGCGCTCAAGAAAAATGTCTACACTCGACAGAGTAGCAGCGAGAAGTGTGCTTTGAATGATTAGCAGCGGGATTCCAAGAACCCAAATTCCCCAAAGGGGTAGGAAAGGAACGCTTAACAACAATACGAAACTACAGGTGTTTTGCTGAAGTGACAAGCGTGGTCGAAAATTCCCCGTAAAAGCTTGGCTGTCTTAAAGTGAAGGCGCGGGCTGAAAAGACAACACGATGGCATGCAAAATGGAGAAAAAAGATGCTTTTGGCCATTTTTGAGGGTGACGTGTTATCCGGAGTAGAATTAAATTTGGTGACGGGTAAACGAGGGTTATTTTACATTATTGTGATGAGACCTTGTCGGGACCAAAGGGAAAAGACGACTTAAACGGAGTGACGACTTATACGGGTGACAACTTATTGAGGTTTTATTGTATTTGAGTGTTCCCTACGAGTTCGTAAGAACGAGAGTCGACTGTATCATTTTGCAGCTGTTATTAATATATTTAAAATGTAATGGAAGAACTAAATAAAGAAATTTTTAATTTCCTTAAGAAATAATTTAGCTTCTATAGACACTTTTATTAATTGTCTGAATTATTCACTGCTTATTTAATTAAAGGAACTTTATCAAAGTGTATGCGTTGAAATTTATCTCGAGCTAAATGATATTTTAAATTTCTATCTTAGGTAAAAATTTGGATGAATCAAGCTAGGAAAAAAATTTAAATTAATTTAATAATTGCATTTCTATAATAACAGTATTAATATAATAGTTGTATTATTCTAGCATAAATATCTTAGTTAAGGGAAGATAATTCAGCTGTACTTCTTAATATTATTCTCGCGCTTTAAAAGCTTAAATTGTAAAACTTAATTTTTGGATACATATTTTTAGTATAGAGCGTAACATTTACCGGCTAAAATTTTAAAATTAAAATTGGATATCAATTTTCCTTTTAACCTTATCAAGTCTTTCTACCATCTAATTTAATTTTGAAAATACATTCAAAACTTATAAAAAATTGTCTTTCTAAGAAGTAGTAGTTGTTCTTGATCTTTGGTTACATTGTCGTTTATATAAAAACTTCATTTGGTATGTTCGCATCTTATATATTAAAATTCGAACGTCAACAGACGTATGTATGCATGTATGTCCTTCTATCTTCTCACGAACCACTGAATCCTGAAACTAGCTGTAAGTACCAAAAGATGAAAAATAATCCAAGGAATCCATTTCGACTATTTAAATTCCGAAATTGTAATTAGTTAAAAAGATATTAATTAAAAACTTAATATTGATTGATTCCCCAGTACTGCCATCTATCGACAGCTCCTATAACTATCAGTCACATCGGTTGATCTTGCATCTGGTTTGTATAAAAGGTTTTATTTTTTTTCTTTTTTTAGGGAGCTTCCGCGTTTTGGAGTTTTTATTTATAAACATCGGAAAAAATCGTTTTCCTGCATTTTTCTTTCTTTTTTTGTCTTACGGTGTTTCGCAACATTTACGTTTGTTGGGAGAAAATATTTATTCATTTTTATCCGTTTTTTCTTTCTTTTTTTCATTAGTATTCAAATACGGGCAAGACGAAAATATATGTTTCTGGTGTTTAATTTATCAGTTTGGTGTACTATTAAATCGTTTATCGTTCCTGTTTTTTTATTTCGTTTTATTTTTTCTTTTGCAAAACAAATATCATGCTAATCTGTTTTAATTTATAAGCATAAGAATTCTCGCATTTTCATTCAAACCAAACTGCTTTAAGGTAGTAAAAAGGCTAGAACTGTAAGTTTTGATCCAACAAGAGAGGATTCAAAACAGATTTATGTTTGTTGGGGAAGCTTAGTGACAATATTTATAGGAAAAAAACAGAGGCGGGCATATGAAAAAATGTGGATTCCGAGAAACGCTGGGTTATTAACTATAAGGTAATTAAAAGGTTGGATTTAAAAATTTTAATTAAGCAATATAGGATTCAAAGGATTGTTTACGTTTTGGGGGGAACGTAACGTTTACGTTAGCGACAATATGTGTAGAAAAAGTAAACCGGAGGCGGGCATATGAAAATTAGTAATTAAAAGACTAGATTTGAAAGAATATTTACATTTGCTGGGGAAAGTAAGTGACAATATTTGTTGAAAAAAAAGCGGAGCTGGGTATATAAAAAAATATGGATCCCAAGGCCTCACGTGATCTCACTTCTCTCCGCCCGGGAATATCCCATTATTCCAGATTGCCTGTGCAACGCCGGGCCATGCAGCTAGTTTGTTTTTAAATCTTTAAATTTAAAAAATACATTACACTAAAGTATTTTATTTTTGAAATAAAATATTAGCGAGTTACAGATTTTGCTTACATTTTATACTGATATATCCAAATTTATACCCCAGTAGCACAGAAATATTATATACTATTCGCACAATGTTATGCAATATTATGAGCACCGAGGAACACCGAATACCGTAACAAAGTATTGTATGATATGTATCAGTATTTCTGAGATACTAAATTTTCACAAATAAAATAAAAACAATGTTTTTTTCTATAAAAATCTTCATTTTAACTCAGGATATCACTCGATTGGAGGTTTTATTTCAAAAAACTCCACTGGAACAATTATTCTTTAAGATGCTGAATATTATTTTGTTGCAAAGATGTAATGTCGCTTTCCTGCCTCGTTAGTCTTATAGTTGGAGAGGGAGTTTTACAGGGGTAAGTATGGAGTGACGAGCATCGGCCTTTCCGGAATCCCTGACCTTGACGACGAACTTGGTGACCATTTTTCGACTTGGCGACAAATTTGGAGACCTTGGCGACAAATTTGGAGACCTTGGCGACAAATAGATGATTCCAGAAAATGCGACCCTTTTCTCGATATCTCTATTAGGAAAGGGAATACGCTTGAATATGCGAAAAAACTTCATGTGACGTCACGGCCTGTCGGAGAGAGTTTATAAGGACCGCGTTTGGATCAGAGGGAGCAGTGTTGATCCATTGGGAAAGACTTCAGAGTTTCGTCTGCAGTGCGAGCTAGGAAGCTGGTGACCTGAGCGCTATTGAAAGTGCTGTTATTGTTGTTATTAGTTATTTGCTGACTGTTTGTTTTGCTAAATATCAAAGTGCTGAACTGTTATTACCTGTGAATTGTTGTCTGTTTACATTGCTAATCTGTGCAAGAACTATTGTTTCCTGTACTTGTGCTACGTATTTTCCTGCATATTTGTGAATAAACCTTCATTCTCTATTATCCTGCGTGTTGGACTGTTTACACCATACACCCACAGAAAGACTTTTTTAACAATATCATACTATACAATACAATGCATACAATATTTTAATTTCTACATTTATCGACGTTTATCAGTATTTTAAGTTGACGTTATTCTTACAGTCGACAGATGGCAGCATGATCATACTGTAATACTACATTTATCAACGTTGAATCATATGTCGGAAAAATATTTTACAAAATGTTCATTTGAATAAAAATGTTTACACAATCATTTTGTTTTACTGTATATAAAAGGCGGTCCGGATTCAGCTAAAGAAGTTAACGATAAAAAGCTCTCACATATGGATTATCTATTGTTCTGTGAAAAAAATTTTGAGTGTTATTCTCATCGTAAAAATATGCACGTGATTTATTGTTACGAATCTTGTATTTGATTTTCAATCAATACTGTAATTATAAATGATAAAGTCGTCTCGTAATACATTAAAAGACGAATAAATAAATTTCAAACTTTTTTAAAACCTTTTAAACATATTATTATAATTACTTTTAAACCTTATTTCCTTAATTTATTAAATTAGCAAAGTTAGATATAAGAGCTAACATTGCTTCCTCTTTGACTTCAAATTTCATTTTGAACTCGAAATTGTAACGATAAAAGATAATTTAATTAAGAAGACTATTCAGTATTAATTGTGAATGTGCATGAAATTTCTTAGAGATCTGAACTCTGTAACTATATTTTATTATCATCATTTACGCTTTTTGGGGCAAGTCTCGCTGGTCCAGTGGTAAGGTGACGGTTTGGTAAGTAAAAGGTCACGGGTTCAAAGCTCGTTGTAAATAGATATGTTTAAAAAATAACAAAGTGTTACCCAGAAGTTCAGCACTTAGGAATCAAGTGATTAATATTTTCCCATGCTTCTAAAATGTATTCTTAAAATATTCAGTATATTGTTATATTATGTAATATTATTCAGTATAGTACAATATTATTTAATATGGTATAATATTATACAGTATTATATGACAATATCCAATATTATGAAAAAGACATTGTACAATATTGAAAAAGTCTTACACTGTTTCAATATTGAGAAAAATATTGTACAATATTACTTTTGCAAATTTTATGATATTAGACAATATTATGTGCTACGTGGGTATATTTTAAACCCATAAAGCCTACATTACCTTGCTTAAGTATGTATGCATACCTACTTAAAAGTACATATAATTACCTACATATTATGGAATTTTTATTGATTAACTCATAAGATTTCTCGAACAAGATTTTTTAAAGCAAAAATTTTTTTAAATATATAATGTGTTAAATATATATTGTTGCTTTAAAAGTGAATAAAAAATGTACTTTTATCTCAGCAAAATCTCTTTGCGTTCAAAATTTCAAACTTTAAGTAAAGTAGTAGAGATTCCGAAACTAAATACAAAAAAACATTTATTCATTGTCCTTTCTGCACCCGCTAAGTGCAGCAATCATTTTCCATGAATTCGCGAATATGGAAAATGACTCATTAAAATATCGGGATTCAAAGGAATTGCATCAAACTGAAGCATTTTCATGCCGTGCATAATTAATGCTAAATTAAATCTAAGTGCAAATTAACAATTCACATTGGTGGTTTAAAAATAGGATTATAATATTATATACATACATATATATCCTCTAAAGATTTATCAATATGAGAATAAGTTCAATATAATTCAATGGTTATTCAAAAATGAAATTTATTCAATTTTATGATATAAAACATTACATTAAAATAAACATGAAATTATGTAAAATACAATATTACATTGCAAAACAATATTATTTGCCAATCTAAACACAATGTACATAATACGTAATTTAAAAATCTAAACCGTGGAATGCATTAAAAATAATAATTATAAAAAAAATAAGATTATTAATATTTACAGCAAATATGTTTATTCAGGATCTCTATAAAGCACACAAACAGAGAGGGGAATTAAAATAGACGAGTGTTGTGCAGTTGTTGAATCCGTTCGAAGATGATATATGAAATAAAAACCGTATAATAGCTCCAAAAACATAAAATTAAGCACACTTGCTTAAAAATGAAGACAGGTGAGTTAAAATTTAAGAACTAATTTCTTGCTTTTGAATAAAATGAATGAATGTCATGAAGTGAAAGGACTCCAATCACCC
Source organism: Araneus ventricosus (assembly GCA_013235015.1). NCBI lineage: Eukaryota > Metazoa > Arthropoda > Arachnida > Araneae > Araneidae > Araneus > Araneus ventricosus. The sequence goes on along the minus strand of BGPR01001145.1, from coordinate 116,950 downwards.
TGCAAATTTTGTTGAATTTCAAAAATAAATGTTTTCCTTCGCCGAAGGCAGTTTTGAGATCAATCGCTTAGTAAAAATTGATTGTACGACTATCTTATCTACATGCACGAGCGAAAGAAGTTTTAGCCTAGTCAAAAACTATTCGCGAGCTACCATGGCCAGAGAAAAAATTAAACACTTTGAAATTTATGTTTTTAATTCTTCATTTTCTATTATAGCTCGTCGTTGCGTCAGACAGTTCTTAATATATTAAAATTACGAATAATTTATTAATCCAAATAAGTATTCATTATAAGTGAATTATTAATTAATACTTAATTACTTTTTAACTAAATATAAAATTAATTATGTGTTATTTTAAAGGTAAATTTGAGAAAATTTGCTCGTCCCCCTCGTCGGAAAATGCCTGCCAGTGCCTCTGCTTGTGCTAATCCATCACGGTGCCAAATTTGGTCTCAGTATATTAAACGGTCTGGGCGTACATAGGTTAGCATATATATATATATGCTAACCTATAAATCTTATCATGTTAAAATTAATTTTATTAAAAGGATTATTCAAAATTATATGTTAAGGTGCATTCGAATTGAGCGGAACCCCGTTACCGTAGAAATTCGATATTTTATATAAAAAGTATGTATTAAAGTAATGTATTTTTTATTATATATTTGATGACGCAATTTCATACAAAGTATGAAAATAAATAAAAGACTGTTTAAGAGTGGCATAATTTAAACGAAAATTTATCTCCCCAGGGGCTCTATCACGATTCTACCGGCAATTATTCGCACTGAATAGTCCTCGCTCGCGAGTACTCAAATACAGCGAGAAAATAGTCGTAACCTTCAATTTAAGGGGTCTATTCTGGTATCCCCGGTTGGGTTGGGAGACGTCACTTTTCCCGTTGTTAACCTCCGAAAAACCCCCCCCCCCCCCCCCCAACCGGGGGTACCAGAATATACCCGTAGATCTATCACCAACGCCGAGTGAAACCAAAAGGAGTAATTTCTCACCGTTTCCGCGAGTACAAGAAGTGGAAACGATCGACCAATCAAAAGAGAGCACTCTTTCCGATTTCGAAGCATAAACAAACTAATCGACTGTCAAGTCAGCCTGTGAAATATATTGTTTTAAAGAAAACTACTTACTTTTGTTCAAATGATCAAGATCAATATTGCAAGACGCCAATAGACCAAGATTGCTAGTTGAAAATCCCAAAGAGAAATTTGGATCTCTCATTGAATGAACGGCCGTTTTGTTTGCTTCTAGAATCGGTTTATATTGAGCGAGATTGGCGATCACGGGGACGAATACCGTGTCCTCTTTCGGAAATAGAAGTTATGGTAGGAATTATTATTTTTGCTTTAGTCACTGGAGGAAGACGGCCAAAATATTATTTAATAATAATAGATAGATTTCTTGGAATCCACTTCTACAAACTCAAGATTCCCCCTCCCCCTAAACTGCACTATTCACGAGTGAAGCCTGGACAGCGCCATCTATCGAAACTCTGGGTCGGTACAACACAAAATATTAAATAAAAAATTAACAGACAAACAGTCAGACAAGAAAGCGAATTAATATTGCGTTGTCATCTAGTTCTGAGCTATGTTTGAAGTTTCAAGTCTCCAGCTGATCGGGAAGTTAGTTTAAAATCGATTGCAAAATTTATACCGAACAGACAGACGGACAAACAGACAAGAAAGCAAGTTAATAAAAACGTGGTAAAAAATAGCCATGGGTTTCAGAAAACGATCAACCACAAAAAGTCTATCTGTGTGGTCTGAAGTCACACCGCGGGAATGAAGGAAATAACTCTCCCCCTGCTCCTATGAGTGGAATTCGTTTTCCTCTTCGAATTACAAAAGCGCCGTAATCATTCAAAAACGCATATCACAACAAGAGGGGTGAATCACAGAAAGACTTATTGAACCGCGAGTGGAAGAAATTGCGATCGGGAGGAACAGGAAACGAGGAAATTGAGAAATGTGATATAATAATAGCGAGGTGGCGTAAGGTGGTCTGCCATCACTCACTCCCCGCGAGTGGGTGTGTTGATGCCCCCTGTATGGGGAGGGCAGTTCATACATTTGTGAGAGCTTTTAGATTAGCTTTTGATAGCGCCATCTGTTGACAGTACATAGAACTAAAAACTGAAACCTTGCAAAAAGTATATTAAAAAGAAATGAAATTAAAATAAAAAAACACTTAATGAACATGTAATTAAAAATGACTGAATCACACCTTTTTAATAGTAGTATTCATCACTGGTATTTGTGATTTTTTTGTAGAAAATAACAGTTCGTCAAATATTCGCCATCCCTATTTATCTGCTGGGACTTTCGCTTTGAAAATTCCATTGACTTAAGGGTCTATTCTGGTACCCCCGGTTGGGGGGGGAGACGTTACTTTTCCCGTAGTTAACGTGCGGAAAAGGTGACGTCTCCCCCCCCAACCGGGGGTACCAGAATAGACCCGTTAGCATTACACCGGAATTACGTAGCTAAGGCATTTTAATGTAAATAAACAAAACAGAAAACCGTCAATACATTTAGGGGTACCAGAATAGACCCCCAAGATTGCTAGTAGCCCAAAGAGAAATTCGGATCTCTCATTGAATGAACGGCCGTTTTGTTTGCTTCTAGAATCGGTTTATATTGAGCGAGATTGGCGATCACGGGGACGAATACCGTGTGCTCTTTCGGAAATAGAAGTTATGGTAGGAATTATTATTTTTGCTTTAGTCACTGGAGGAAGACGGTCCAAATATTATTTAATAATAATAGATTAAATTAAAAGTGTTATAAAAATTACCTTTTTCATGTTGTGGAGAAGTTCTCAATGGCGAATACACACACATAACGGTGAACTTTTACATAGTTCTGCTATTATTTATTACTAGAAGATTTGTACTCGTCCAAGACGGGCTTTTAGCCCTCCAAATATATATCATATCCCATTTTAACAGATTTACTAACGAAAGTTATAGTAGAAAATCTCATTTACATTGAAAGAGTGCATAAGAAATTTTAAAAAACATGAAAAGCAGAACTGATGAATCAGTTGACACTAACCTTCATTTAATAATAACCTTACTTTTAACAATTACTTTGTTTCATCCGAGTAAAAATAAGGCAAAATCCACTAAAAGAAAAAAAATGCATTATCAAATACAAAACAAATAAATACTGAAAGAAAATAATAAAACTGTTAACGCGGCTCAATTTATGTGTAAAAAACGCCATGAATCTATTGCCACGAACTTTCGTTTTCATAAATAACTTTACCGTGGCAAAAAGAAATGAAGGGGACTTGGCACCCCAAAATGTTTTTTCTACAATTTTGATCAAACTTATTCAATTTTGTAGTAGATAGATGTAAACTGTGCAGAAACTGAAATTTCTAAAATATTTTTCACTTTGAAAAATTACAAATTTAAAATTTTTAAATTTTTAAAAAAAATTAACCCTTTTTTTAAAATGCTTCTTCTCATACAATTTTTAATATTTTTTCTCCAAATTTTTTTTAAAGGGACCTCTCAATGTACTTAACAGAAACAGGGATCGGATTTTTGATATCTACATTAGTTTCAGAGAAAAAAAATTTTGTTCAAAATTTTGTGAAAATTTTTGGAAAATATGAGAATTTTTCACTTTGTAAATTTTTAAAAAATTTTCTAATCAAAATTTTTACAAATCCATCCCTAATTCTATTAAACATGCATTTGTGAGTGAACAGAAAAAATTTCAAGTAATTAGAATAAAAAGAGATCGACTTTTTTCATTTTGTAGAAGACACAATTTTGGAAAAAAGCAAACTGAGAAAAGCAGCTTTAAAGTTTTAAAAACAACAAAATTGTAATAAAAACAACTTATATCAAGCTAGTTTTTTTTCAGAGCAATAACCTGACATTTGCGAGTCCTAACTTATCAATTTTATTCATATTTATTATTACTATAATTATTAATTAGCATCTTCATTTATAGGGATAATTAGAAATTTTTTTTAAAAAATGCGAAAAATTTCACTTTTTTCAAATTTTTTAGTCAAAATATTTAATAAATTATCTGCAGTACTATTTATCAAATATCCATTATAACAGAGAAAAAATTTAAACCATTTTATTGAAATTTTATTGGCAGTGAGAAATTCAAAAAAAATGAGAAGCGAAAGCAGTGTTGATGATGATGATGACGATATGCTTCATGAATAATAAAGAAGCGAAAGCAGTAAAACAGTAAACAAACAAAGATTAAACGGCTACTGTTTGAAACAACTATCTTGCTTTGCTTTTATTGAAAAAATTAGGTGTTTTTGCAACTTACACATGAAATATGCAGGATTTAAACATTGAAAGTGGGCGTGGCACGTGATGAAATGTTAGACAAAATAACTTCATATCTCACAAAATATTTGTCTGATTGTTTTGAAACTTTCAGATTATTAAGTCAAAGGTTCAAGGATCATTTTCCACTCAAAATTTGAAAATCGATATTTTCATTGATTTTCCGGAATTCTTAGGGTGCCAAGTCCCCTGAAACAGATGAAGTCATTTTATTGAAATTTATTCCAATCCATCATGAATAAAAAAACCTGTTTGAGTTCTTTGACGCCATAACAGAAATCGGATTTGCGCGTTCGTTAATGACGCTGAGCAAGGGGGAGTGTTTATTTATAGGCGTAGAGAGATCGTCTGAGTCTGTTTGGCACGTAGCCAAACCAAACCAAGTGACAGCGTTATTTCAATCTCTCGCTTTTTATATACAGGGTGATTATAATTAAAGTTGCACTTTCAAAAGGCTGCAAAAAGAACCACTGGTTTGAATGACCCGATATTTCATCTGAGTATACGTGAAGCAATGGGAATTTTTTTGCGAAAGAAAAAAAAATAGTTCGAAAGTTGACAGATAGATGGCGCTGTACTCGTGATAAGATGCTAGAAAACGATTGCTTTAAAATATATGCTAATTTTAAGATGCTAATTAAAAGACGCGACATGTTGTTGTGGCACTCTTTGTTCAAAGCCCATCCACCACGACAAGGTGGTGCCACAGCAGATAGGACAAAAAAAAAATCGGTTTTTAATTGTCCCCAGGCCAAAAAGCAGTAGAAAAAGCAAAAACTGATGAAAACATCAAAAAAAGAAAGTCGGCTTCGACTTTCTTAAGAAATGTTCAATATGCTGTCCACCGTTTTCTGCCATGAGCCGAAAGCGCAAAACAGCATGTTCCACAACAGATCGGAGCGTTTCAGTGGTGATAAGGTATTGCGGTTTTTCAACTCAGCTAAGTTCGCAATCGGACCCTGTACACAACCCCATATATAGCAATTTTAGCTTGCAGCAGTCTTGCTCTGCAAATCTGCAATAAATTTGACACGACAAGAGTGCAAGCTTGAAACAAGTTTACGCAAACGAGTTAGTCACCACTCGTCAAACTTGTCACAAGCTTATTGCAAACACAGAGTACGAAGACAGCCTCGGATTTGAACCCCAGACACATCGTGTCCTAAAGCTGACGTCCTAACTATTCAGCTAGCAAGAGTCGGAGAGATGAAGATAGATAGCGCTGATAGATAGCGCATACGATTTATTTTAAACTGTTCTCTTGATTTCATTAATTTTTAAAATTTTGTGTTGAGAATATGATTTGCGGGTCTATTCTGGTACCCCCGGTTGGGTTGGGAGAAGTCACTTTTCCCGCACGTTAACAACGGGAAAAGTGACGTCTCCCAACCCAACCGGGGGTACCAGAATAGACCCCTTGAAGTCAAAGAGAGAGCGATTTTCACTAATAACTACGTTTGCTAGTAGAATAAATTATGAAGTCAGGGTTCAAAAGTAATTACTTTTAAAAATATGGGACACAAAACAAGTTATTTTACAACAAACATTGACTGTTTTTCAGGTTTAATTTTGTTTATGAAAGTTAAAATTTCAACATTAAGAGAAAGGCGATATAGTTTTCTTCAAAGTGCGAGTAAAAATTAGTAATTTAGTAAAAAGATAGAAAATATTTTTAGATTTTTTTTTATAAAAAAGTTAGTGCTTTACAAATTATCATTGATTTATTGAAATAATTAAAAGAAGGACGGTCTAGGAGATGTTATTAAAAATCGGATGTTTTTAAAAACAGAAACAAAGATTAGCTGTAAGTGTGCTGTATCATCTTTGCAGTAAACTTGTTTTGCAATCGTGGTGTGAAGTTCGTCATAACATCTTCACAGCAAACTTGTTTTCAAGTGGGTTGGTTATGTTTTGTTACTTTGCAGGAAGTTCGCTGCAAAGTTGCCACATCAAGTTTGTCATGACAAGCCAATAAAGAAAAATGAAACTTGCTGCAAGTGTACATGCTATCTGGGACATCTCTTAGGTAACCCCTCAGCCAGAAGTCGCAATGGTTCAGGTCAGGTGATCATGGCGGCCAGGCTGTTGGGAAATGGCGACTGATAGTTCTGACATTTTCAAAATGCAGATTCAACAGCTTCTTCACTGGTGTTGCAATGTGCAGAGGAACGCCATCTTGAATAAAAATTGTGCTATCCACACATCCGCGCTGTTGCAGTGCTGGAATGAGTTGGTTGCGCAAAAGAGATTCATAACGTGTCCCATTGACTGTACAGGTTATAGGACCAATCTCCTCGAAAAAGAAAGGGCCAACGATAAATGATGCCGTAAACCCGCACCACCGTGAATGAACACGACTCTTCGAATTTATCAATTATCTTCTTCAGACCGAATGCAGTCATTGGACCAGAGCCGCTTCTTAAACCCTTTAACGTCCGGAATTTCTTCAATGCAATTGCCGCACAGTCACCGTTCTTGCAAAAGAGCTTCACAAGCAGACCCCTATCCTTCAATAGAGCCATGACTACCTTCTCAGACGCAGAATAACAGGAACTGCATGCCCCCGCCTTTTTATCACAAGTGTAATGTGTGGTGCGCATGTCACGTCTTTTAATTAGCATCTTAAAATTAGCATATCTTTTAAAGCAATCGTTTTTAGCATCTTATCACGAGTACAGTGCCATCTATCGGCCAACTTTTGGACTTTTTTCTCTCTCTAAACAAATTCCCATTGCTTCGCGTATACTCAGATGAAATATCAGGTCATTCTGACCAGTGGTTCTTTTTTTTTACAGCCTTTTGAAAGTGCAACTTTAATTATAATCACCCTGTATATAAATAATTTGGCTATTTTTTTATGATTTATAAAAAATTATAGTTTATGAATGCACTTTTAAAAGTGAAAACTCGTCTGAAAAATATAAAAATTCTTAATTAAAAAAAATATAACACATTTATGAAAGGTTTTCGTGGTTGTAGTCTGTAAAAAGCCGAGTTATATTCTAATTTTCTTTATTATCCAAATATTTAAGTCATTTTTATGAGAGTGGCGGACATACATTGAAGTTTCCAAGTAAAAGTGAACAGAAACTCCTTGCATTCTCTTAGATAAGGGAATATTTGTCTATTTTGTTTTGGTTGAGTTGAAGATCGCCACTTTTCACTGCTAACAAAAGTGACGTTCCCAACAAACCAAACTGGGGTACCAGAATAGACCCCATAGGCACGTGATCAAAGTGAAGGGAATATTGGCTATTTTTAATAAATTACGTAAGCGTTTTAGGGAAAAGTATGGCGGAAATAAGTCGCTGATTTCGAGATTTATGTTGGCGCGTGGAAGTAATTAGAATATTCTTTTAGTAATAAATATGCCAAAACGCGAGATTTAATATACCTCCAGTGCTGGAATTAAAATGAAACTGGAGTTTAAGAAAAGCGATTTTGGAATACATTAATATAGTACTAAGATTTTAAAATATATAATATTAGAATTTAAAGCAAAATTAAGTGAGATTATTACATTTATATATTTCTATTCAGAATTAAAATATATCACAGTAAAATTACACAAAAATTATAGCAAAATAATGAAAAAAAAAAAAATGGAAGAGTACACAGCGAACTCGTTCATGTGAATGCAGGAATCGATTCGTGGGTACTTTGCTTCATCTAACCGTCAACACTAGAATTTTATTTGTAAACAGAGAGCATGACAATTGTCTTGCAGGGAAGGTGTGAAAGCGTGGAAAGCAAACTAAGGCCGTAGACATTAAATAATATCCTTTTATTTTTATCGCAAGGTAAGTTATGTGATAAAAATGTAAATAAAGGATTATCGTTATTACAATTTGACAGTCTGTTATTTTTTTATAAAATTCCTAGATAAAAGGGGTGGTATATGTCAAACTCATTTATGTGAAACTAAGGATTTTATTTTTGCTATATCATGCTGGTACGTTTTTCATACGTATCAGAACAGTCATACTTTTCTACTTACGTTGATTAAAAAATTCTGAGAACATTAATGTAGCTGTCTGCAACTTTCTCTGTACTAAACTCTTCTTCATAATTAAATAGGATAATTTCACATAATGCAATTGATTATTTAAAAATTATGCCACACAGAGACATTAATATATTGGTGTCAAATGTGTGAACTGTAAAATGATCCCATTTTCATTATTCTTCGGCATGTTAACTGTACTTCTTTAATGACAAGCAGATGCTGATTGCTGTATATATTTCTGATTGAATATAGCATATAAATTCAGGTTATCGTAAAATATTAAATAATAAAATTTCAAATTATTTATATGGACTCTAGATTTAAAGAAATAGATGTACATGTGATAGCCTATGTTCGAAGTACACATGTAATCGGGAATGCATGTTTCGACTAGGTTGTCACTTGGCAGTTAATGTATTAAAGTTTACATTGTAAAGAAAGTGTGTCAAACTCAAAGTTTAACAAATGAAATCTATGTCTGTGTGGACTACAGAAAAAATTAATTGAAATGTAGATTTATTTTGTAGGAGAAGTTTAATGGTATATATAACGTTTTCTTCTTGATTCTTTGTGTCTCTTCTCTGCTCCTATCACTTACTTCTGGGTAAATCTTATTTATAGGTATTACTTTTATAACTAACCAGGTAATTCTAAATTTTTCTGGATGCTGATTTCCTTCCATAAATATAAATAGGTTCTTGTATTGATAAGTACTCCAACACTTGAAAATATTATCACAGGTAAATGTTTTAATGTTTCTAGTCTTGAATTTTAAATATTTGTAAATTTCAGGCATTCACAGCTACACAGAATTATGTCATCAAATCTCAATCACTTTGAATTTTGATTATCTCTATTTGTATATGATTGGATAATCATTTTATAAATTTATCAAAGAAAAATTATCTTCGAATGATTTAAAGTCAGCATATCTTCTGTTGAATTCAGTTTGAAGATCTAAATTTTTCTGTATATTTTTGATATGATGTATTAATTGCCTAACTTAACTAACTAAAAAGTTCTAAAATGAAACTTAAAATATGAAATTATTATTAAATCTTTGTTGCATATTCTTATATTTGCTGAACTGTATAGATACTCAAGTGGTTCACAAGCTAAAAGTTTGACATGCTCATTTTAAAGTATTTCAATTTTCATGAGTAGTTGTAGGAAAAGAAATAGATATACAGTAAACTCTCGATTATCCGGCATTCAAGTATCCAGGAAGCTCAACTAACTAGAAAAATTAGAAAATGAGTTTTTCTAAAAATTTTACATCCGCGTGCCAAAATTTAGCATGCGCCGTTCCATTCACGCGGACAATTTATTTCTGGAATGCAACGTCCGCTCCGCACGGAGGGGCGTAGAAAGAAAAAAAAAAAAAACCAATAAAGCAATATACAGACTTGTTTTTTTTTGGGGGGGGGGTTGTTCAAAAGCAAAAGTGACAACCAAAAAATAATAATAATAAAAGGTCCTCGCTTTTCGTTGAAAAATGAGACCTAAAAACGAAATCACCAACCGAAAAAAAGGTAAAGGGATAGAATCGGTAAAAAAAAAAGCTCATGGGGAGTTGCTCCAGATTGGTGTCTCTTTCTTTTCCTTTATATATTTAATCTCCAAATACCGGCAGATGTTAAATCCGATCACGTAATATCACATGCAGGAGCGAGTATTGCGCAATAACCCTTTTGATTTTTTAAGATAACTAGCTGCATGGCCCGGCGTTGCACGGGCAATCTTGAATAATGGGATATTCCCGGGCGGAGAGAAGTGAGATCACGTGAGGCCTTGGGATCCATATTTTCATATGTCCGGCTCCATTTTTTATCAACAAATATTGTCACTTAGTTTCCCCAACAAATGTAAATATTCTTTCAAATCTAGTCGTTTTATTACTAATTTTCATATGCCCGCCTCCGGTTTATTTTTTTTACACATATTGTCGCTAACGTAAACGTTACGTTTCCCCCAAAACGTAAAAAATCCTTTGAATCCTATATTGTTCAATTAAAATTTTTAAATCCAACCATTTAATTACCTTATAGTTAATAACCCAGCATTTCTCGAAATCCACATTTTTCCATATGCCCGCCTCTGTTTTTTTCCCTGCAAATATTGTCACTAAGCTTCCCCAACAAACGTAAATCTGTTTTGAATCCTCTCTTGTTGGATTAAAACTTTCAGTTCTAGCCTTTTTACTACCTTAAAGCAGTTTGGTTTGAATGAAAACGCGAGAATTCTTACGCTTATAAATTAAAACAAATTAGCATGATATTTGTTTTGCAAAAGAAAAAATAAAACAAATAATAATGAAAAAAACGGATAAAAATGAATAATTATTTTCCCCAACAAACGTAAATGCAGCGAAACACCGAACGACAAAAAAAAAAAAGAAAGAAAAACGCAGGAAAACGATTTTTTTTTCAATTGTTAATAAATCCAAACACAGAAGAACACAGAAGATCGCTCAAAAGGAAATACCAACTTTCGTTAAATAAATAAAAAAAATGCAACACCGGATGCGAAAACTAATAATAGGAAAAAAAAGAATCCTTCGTGAATGAATTCACCATTCTGCCAATAGATGGCAGCACGTCAATTCATTCATTTCGACGTTTTTAATTAATATCTTTTTAACTAATTGTAATTTCGGAATTTAAATGGCTGAAATGGATTCCTTGGATTATTCCCCATCTTTTGGTACTTTCCGCGTGCTTCTCCGTTCAGTGGTTCGTGAGAAGATAGCCGGACATACATACATATATACATACGTTTGTTTACCTTCGAATTTTAATAGGATAGATTAGTTTTGATATTCAATCTGGAATTTGTTTATGATCACTTAAAAGAGTTTTATTATTCTTGCTGAGTAGAATATTTTTCAGTTTCATAGGCTTTTTTTTATATGCTTATATTTTTACAATCTATATATTTATGGTATAAATTCGGCTACAGATCATACTTTTTTTTTTCATCAATGTTAAATTAAAATCTTCATAATATGTTTTGTAAATACGTTATGGAAGATACAAAAGTATTCTTGAAAATTATATTTAATGCACATTTCAAAATGACAAAATCAAATTACAAAATCAAAAGAAGGCTATGGCTACCAACCCCATTTTCCCCGTCACACTCAACTATCCGGACTTTTCAGGTATCCGGAAATTGGCGTTTCCTGAGCATGCCGGTTAGTTAAGCTTTTACTGTACTGAATTTGCATATCTACAGACATACTCTCAGGAAACAAAGACCTTAAGAAGAAAAAATACAATTTTGGTACTTTCTCATTTTACTCCTTTATTGCATATAAATAATATATTTGTTATCTGCTAATAGATGGATTTGTAAATTCCACCTAAATAAATTCCAGACATGACACATTTTCATGGAACACGGATTTTGGCTTTTTCGGCATTGAATTTTATCATTCTTAATTTTTTACTATATAATAACTTGCACGCGCACGGCATTACCTGTGGAATCAGGACTTCAACAAAATGAAAAAAAAAAAAAACGCCCAAATTGACATGAAAAAAATTTGAAAACAAATTCAAGACAAAATATACAAACTATTGATTTTCCCGCTTATTTTTCTTCACGATAATAACATTTGAAATGTGGGAAAACAATACAGAGTATCAAATAAACCGATATTTTCGAAAGAAAATTTTTGGGATTTAAAAGATTGATTCCTATAAACCAGGAATGGAGCAATGTGCCTCGAAAGATACAGACAAACATAATTTCTGTAGTATTTAAATATATCCAAAATGAATCAAAGAAGAAGAAAAAAAAAGAAAAAGAGAGATGAAATCTTCCACTTCAGATTTAAACTTTGAAGCCACATTATGAAAATAGCTCCTTGAAGTCATATTTCATTTTTTCTAGTCTTTACAAACTAAAGATATCAGCCATATGCTCGACTATCAAACAGTATGAAAACAAACAAATTAAAAGAATGTTCTGCCAAAGCAAAGGGGTTATGATGTCACGTTGTTTTGACGAAACGCATGTTGGGAAAATACTTCATGCAACCTTGATTACGAAGAATCATGAAGGGAATTTTGAAGCAAAAATCTTTTAACACTTCAGAAAAAAATTAATTAAAATTCCAACAACCGTTCAATTTTAACCATTCTTGTTTTAAATTACGGAGAAACGTTATATTTATTACTTCAACAAATTTCAAATTAATAACAAAACTAGAGCGGCTGATGCAAGAAATGGAAATTCCAAACAAAGTTTTTTAGGGTTAACAGACTATTTTTTAAAAAATTCTCAAAATTCAGTAAACTAGGGGGCTCTGCCCTCTGCTCGCTTCGCTCGCTACAATGAAGACACTTCGTATCCTAGCACAGTTGTTGTAAAATCTTTATATATATATTACACCCCTTGCTCGCTCCGTTCGCCAGCCTCCAAGAATCACGTTGTGATTCTTTCGGGATCACTGTTTGATCCCAGCTCACTTTGCTCGCCTTACAGTTGTGTGTTTCTGCTAGTATTAGGAAATTATAAGTACTTTAATTACTAAAAGTAAATTTAAATTATTTGGAATTGCAGAATGATGTAACCCATCTTGCAACCTTTTAGCTTGAAAAGGACAGTTTAAAGAAAATAGTGGCTTGAAACATGTTCATGTTAACTATTCAAAATTAAAACTCATAATAATTATCTACCCTTAGCGTTTTAAAATTGATTAGATAGCCTTTTTCAAAATTTTCATGCAGTGTTTTTTCCAGCAAAATCTTAAACATGCACTTTTTTAAATGAAATGTTGCTTCCCCACATGTAAATACACTCACTCCACTATTTTCCCCTGGATAGATGGAACTCAGAAAATTTGAGCTGTCGAGAAATGAATAAACAAATTTTTCAGAAACTTTTATCTAAAAAGGACATTCAATATTACTTATTTAATTCAAACGATCTAAACTCAAAGAAAATTTTGTTGTTTCTGACTTCAAACCAATTCAAGAATCTCGGCGTCAAGGTTGAGATTTGTAAACAAACTGATCGTTGCCAACGGGGAGAGAGAAATAACGGTCCTTTTTGCGCCATGCATAAACGTTTTATATAATATATATTATGTTAGAAATTCAAAACTAACGTCATTAGAACGGAAATTGTGTGCTCTTTCTGATGGTGTATCTATTTTTTGTACAATTATTCGAAACCATTCTATTGAGAAATTAGTGCGAAAAATCGCCCAAAACCTCACAAAATATTAAATAAAAAATTTTCTTGATTAAATTTTAAAATTCTGGCTTCGAGGTGCATTGAGTCACCATTAAGACTACCTGTGTGCCAAATTTCAAGGCTGTAAGTGCGATAGATTCGTCTGGACATTGCATGCATGCACTCACACAAACATTGCCTTTTATGAGTATAGATTCTACAATATTTTTAATATCTTAAGCACTTTTTGTATAAATTTATTTTATTATGCAATTAATTATACTTATGTTACTTCTCGGTATTTATGTTTGGCACAATTCATTATTTATGAAGTTCAGCTTTTTTTGTTGCAAGCCTGTGTCATGTCTGAATACTTAAATTTGTCATTTTTCCACTATGCTCAGTATTTAATTTATTTCATGATGTTTACATTTATTTACTTCTTAACATGGTATGTATTAGGAGAACTGGTAAGTATTGTCATATTTGTTTAATACTAATCAGTTGTATGTGTATGGCAAAATTGTGTAAGATATTTTTTGTAACTAAAAGTGACTTTTCTTTTGTTTTAGAGGGCAATTTCCTTTTAAAAACATATCTTTGTAAAATTTAAACCAAGAAACTAGTTGTGTTCCAAAGGGTAGTGTTGTAACAAAACCTATAAAAACATTTGTGATGTTTATCCAGATGCATTAAATGTCTGTAAATGCCAAATGCAGTTTGTTAGACTCAGATTGGATGATTTTTATTTTTGTGACTCGACTTGTTCATAAAAACTAGTGTCTCTTGATACTGATGTTTTACAGGTATAAGTACAAGAAAATCTTTGTTATGTGGTCGAAGAATTATTGGATAAGCTCAAGCATAACAAATAAAGATATTTGGGTTCCACACACTTCATTGGAAGAAAACAAAGCTAATCATTTGTAATTTGACATCATAACACAAAGCATTTCTTAATGTAGTGATTAAATATGAGAAAGAGATTGTTTATGAGAATTCCATCTGTAAAAGACAAGGTCTGTCTCCAAATCAAATCCCATTACATACTCCAAAGTCAGGATTATGCCCGCAAAGGCCTGTTGTCTGTATGGTGGAACACTTGCAGCTTAACCTATTTTGAGATGCTAGAAGCAGGTTAAACCATAACTGTAGACTTTTATTGTAAAAAAAAAAATCATTTTGCAGCATGATAATGCAAGACCAGGTGCCACAAGAAAGACTGAATATAATCAAAGAATTTGGATAGAAGTTGTTGCCTCACCCATCTTATTTGCCTGACATCATGACCTTTTGATTATCATTTATCCAAATCATTGCAACATTGGTTAAACTGTAGAGTACAGTGCGGTTTTGCTTCCTGCCACTTCGTTTCGCCAACTGTTAATCACCAAGAGATGCATTCCTCGACTCTGGCGCTGATTAGTTTTGGGTGCGCAACTATCTTTTAATTGGTATCTTGTGCTTGGCCGCTTCTTGTGCCTTGTTTTAATTGATCTCCTCTTTTCTTTCTTCAATTTTACTGGTCAAATTTGCTTTGAACTTTGAAAATTATGATCATTTCCCAACGGATTTTTTTAGACTGATGGACTCTTTGCTTGTGTTGACGTTTTGAGGAAGGAACCTGTTTCGTTTTGTTTCTTGCAATCTTTTTGAAGTCTTTCACTTGATATCCATAGCATCAAAGTCTTCACTCCTGTTGACTTTTTGACAAAGAAACGTTTTGAGATGAGAACTCATTTTGGAATTTTAAAAAACGTAGATTCCAAACATTCAACGAACAAGCATAGCTACTAGGTTCCCACTTTGCTGAAAGTGAAGCTGCTGATGTTTTTTTAAGTTAAAAAAATTTGCCTGGTACTCACTTCAGATGCCGCAGGCATCTCATATGCAAGAGACCAATAAAAAGACCTCTGCACACCCAAAACAAAAGTTGGTGATGCCACTCGGAGTTGCCCAAGAAAAAATGACGGAGAACAAGACTGCTCTGTAGACTACAGTTTTACCACAACATTTCTTATGTGGAAAAAAATTTTGAAATGTGAAAGAAGCCGTATATCTATTATAAATTTATCGTAAATATAAATTTCTATTATTATTAAAAACCATCTGTGTAGTACCGATCTTGAACTCAAAATTTGCCCGTGGTTTAGCAAAATTCATTGATAATTAATATAATTATATCATTGATTAAAAATAAAAATGTATAAAGATATTTGTTTTAATTTGATGAAAAATATGACATTACTTTCTGTTCCCCCAATATATATATATATATTTGTATACATGCATATTAATTTTTTTTTTCTTCCCTATGCACACCCAGAGCATTTGACTTATTGTGACGAAATCTGGCATAGTGATAGATTAGCATGAGTGAGAGCAAATGCAACAATAATAATTTTAAAATTTGATTTGGATTTTTATTTATTTAATGTTAAGTGGTAAATTCTGGCATTTTTTTTTTGTCTATTTTCCTGAATTTTCTGCATTATATTCTCATAGGAGAACCATAATTTTTATAACATTGCAAAGTCCAAAATATCCCCATTCTAATAAGAGTAATTTGAAGCTGCTGTGTAACTTTCCTGATTTTTAATGGTTTTTTAAAGTTTTCAGAAATGCCTTTCTTCTGCAAACTATTTACATGGTGCTAGACGAAATATTATGCTTCCTTGTTTTAATTTATTAAACATCAGAAAAATCATTCTTTAATTTTTTCTCTCTCCTTTTTTTTTGGTCTTTTGAGGTTTTATTTAGTAATTTGTAGTATTTTGATGTTTTATTTTGCAACTTTTTGGCAACATTTTGTTCATTCTTAAGATCATTTACTCCAATTGCCTAGTAAAGCTAATAGGTTTTTATTCTTGCCTTTTATGAAACTAGTGCTATTTTTTTAAGTTAGAAAGGTTCCATCTGGAGCCTTAGATGCCAAAAATGTTTTGTATACATGGTGCTAATTGATTTCACAAATGATAGAGCAATCATAAAATAAAAAAATTTCCATGAATCATTTCCACTGTCTTTACATGATGGGCAATGATTAAATACATAGTTGGTTCAAAACGTAATTTAACAAGAGCTCTCATGGTTGCACAAATTCCCCATGTGAATTAAATTCCATGTCTAAATAGAATAGACGATCACATCATTCAAATGTCACCAGTTGATGGAGCTAGTTGTGTCATAGCGCTCCAAAGTCTCTGTTAGAAGATGGCACTGTTGACAGATTCATGGGCGGCAATTGAAGTGCAATAATGTTTTTGTGTTTAAAGAAAACATCCCCAGCTGAAATTCATTGGCAACATAGAAGTTTATGGAGCAAGTGTAATGTCACGAAAACAGGTGTGGTTTTGATGCAAGGAATTGGAACTAGGATCAGGTAGGGTAAAATGGGTAGTCCAAATATATGGCTTATAAAACAACAGATTTTTAATTATATTTCTAGTTTTTTTGAGTTGGATATTATAGTTAGCTGTTCTGACTTCCATTCCTCAACTGATATTTTTTTTACAATTTCTTTGGAAGTGAGTAGTAAGACATTAAACTGAAGTGGACAAGTTTATGTTATGTGTTCTAACTTTCACTCCCAGGACCAGATAATTGAGGAATTCTTATTATAGTGGCATAATATCTTTTTTTGGCATTTCTACTGCTGTTTCAATTTGCAGCCAAGGAAAAAAAAAATCTTTTTTAAATCTCATCTTTAGAATATTGGTATCTGGTTAGACTTCACATTCTGCATCTTGTGTAGGATAGATACAG
This sequence comes from Araneus ventricosus, assembly GCA_013235015.1. NCBI lineage: Eukaryota > Metazoa > Arthropoda > Arachnida > Araneae > Araneidae > Araneus > Araneus ventricosus. The sequence continues at coordinate 99,653 of BGPR01001145.1, read as the reverse complement.
CATCTTTTTCTTTAAATAAATAATTCATTTATGATAAATTGAAAATTAATGAAACATAAATATTCCTTATTGTAACTAGTTAAAAAAATCCTGCATGTAAAGGATCAGGAAAATCACCAGTTTTTTTTTCTCATGAAGAGGAAAGCGTAATTGTCTTATCTTTAAAATTTATGGCAAGATATGGCTATCAGAGGCATCTAAAGTGTATAGTTAAAAACCTAAAAGCAACTCCGTACAAAACACATTCTTTGGCCGATGCCAAAAGTTCGTAACCAGATGTTTCTGTTTTCTCTGATAGGTTTGTCTCCACCTCAAGAGTTGTACAAAGCACAATTTCTTCAACATACAAAGATTTGGTGTACGCAAAATTGTGAGTTATGTTGCCAAAAGCTTCAAATTTCACAACTGCATACATGAAAAATTCAAAGCAAAAATGCAAATGTGTGCAGACAAGGGCTGGTGAAATTTTAACAAGTGAAGATGAAAGAGAAAATAGCAATGTAATTTCTTGGCAGAAGTATCTGGAAATGATATTACAGAAAATACAGCTGTGAGACAAAGTCTAACAGTAAGTGCCTGGGTAAAAGCATTATATTTGAGGGAAAAAAGTAAGCCAAAATTCATTGGCAAAATTATGGTTGTTGAAAAAGATACCAAAATGAAATATTTGAAAAAATTAAGATGGACATCTTTCAGTTTTCTGGCTGTAGATGACACAGATTATATCAAAGATGATCAAATAATAAAAATTTTGAATGAGCCACAATTTAATAACAGAGGTCATTAATTTTTTGAGGCATAACAGATATACAGAATCATATGTTGGGGAAAAAAGCCCTATTTTATTTTTTGCCAAATTTATTGTATAATTTGAGCCTTTTTAAATAAATTAATAAAAAATTATTTAAATCTGACTTTTACTGCTATTATATCACTGTACTGCAACAAATAATTTATTTTTTTAACATTTGCTACTGTATCAGATTTACATACCCATTTTCACCTGGGTGGGGTAAAATGAGTATACAAAACATATGGTTAAAAACTATCTCCCAGCAAACATATATATATCAAATTACTAATGAAACTTACTTACTTTTACTCTTAAGATGTGCATGTATAGAAAAAAGCGAAAAAGGTTTTAAAAAGTTATATTCTGACAATACTTTTTAAGTGAAAAGCTAAAAGTAGGGTATTTTCTACCCATTTTACTCCACCTGACCTTAGGCAGAATAGATGTGCGAGACGAGAAAAGGTCGGGGCTGCCAAGCACGTCCATCACGGGTGACAATGTGTTGTGTGTCGAAGGTTTGATTTGAGCCCATCGTCACATTCATGCGAGGAAGACTGCACACAAACTCAACATCTCCATTGGCAGTGTACTGGATAACATGCACAAAAAATTAGCCTACCAGAAGATGTGTTCTCGCTGGTATACAAGGAATGGATTAGAACACCCTCCCTACAGCCCGGATCTCACACCAAGTGATCTTTATCTCTTCAGACCGTTGAAGAACCACCTGGCAGGTTGCCATTTCAGAACCGATGCCGAAGTTCAGGAAGCCATCATGAAGTGGCTCTGTGACCTAAACCCTGATTTCTTCTATGCCTGTTTCGATAGATTGGTTTACCAATGGCACAAATATTTCAACAACCATGGTGACTATGCAGAAAAGTAATATGTGCCAATGTCTTTCTACCTTTGTCTATCTGTTTAATTTCCTGAATAAACCTTTTCTTTCAGAGGACTTGTTACCTTACATTTTGAACCCTTCTCATCCTTCTAAAATGTTCGTTGTAGTGGAATTAATAATGTTACCTTTTAGGCAACAAAGAAAAAATTTGCTACATTAACTTGCAATATAACTGCTACATCTTTTTATTGTGGCATTCATGTTAATCATTCACTACTTTGATAAACACCAAAACTGGTGTTGCTTGGTGACATACTACTTTAGACATAATGTCTGGGGTGTGAGAAATTCATTTTACTTTAAATTGAAACTATTTATGACACTTTCAATATAGTTTCTTTTTGAATTTTCCTTTAATTATTCATCCTATGAAATTAAAAGTATAAAATATGCCCCTTACAGAATATTCTAGTCTTGCCTTTCTGGCTTTATGATTTATACAAAGGAGCCATTTTAAGCAGTTTCCCATTCTCTGTCATATATAAATTAAAGAGCAAATTAAAATAAAAACTTTATTGCCTGTCATAAAGCAGATATAGAATTTGGAGCTATTAAATGTGCATAGTATTAGATAAACCCATCAGTTGATCTATCCTATTAAAATTCGAAGGTAAACAAACGTATGTATGTATGTATGTATGTCCTTCTATCTTCTCAAGAACCGCCGAACGGAGAAGCGCGCGGAAAGTACCAAAAGATGGGGAATAATTCAAGGAATCCATTTCGGCCATTTAAATATCAAAATTTTAATTAGTGAAAAAGATAAAGTCGTTTACTTTAAAGAACATTGTTACAACAACAATAAAAAAGTGATGCTGACAGAAATAAAAAAAAATGTATTGTTGCAATATGGAAACCTGAACAATGCAAGAAGTCAATGTGGATAGAGTTTTGTGTGGGTTTTGGTAATTGATATAAAGAAACAGGGAAAATTAAATCGCTCATATAGGGTTTTTACTAAAACTATTGTTTTCTATGAGGTTTCACTTTTAGATTTCATGTACTCAGTGCATCTTGCTTCATGTGCATATAAACTGGAGGCGGGCATATGAAAAAATACGGATTCCGATCAACGCTGGGTTATCTCATTCCTTCCGTACTAAAGTCAGACAAAAAATAATTCCGGAATCCTAATTTTACAAAATAAAGATTATTTTTGCGATTTTTTTAAAAGTATATTTTGAAGCCTTTACGCGGATGGAATGATTGAACCACTCTTTACTTCTTATTTATTTAGGAGAGAATGTTGGGCATGTGTCACATGACCTCACTTTTTCTCTCCGTCAAGGAATGATGCATTATTCGAGATAGCCCGTGCAACGCCAGGTCACGTAGCTAGTAATGTACTATGCTGTGACCAGTAATGGTTACATACTGAACAAATTTATTTCATAACTTAGAAAAATGTAACGAATTAAATGAGGTAAAAATGCACATGATATGCCAGTTTTTCTAATGAAATGTCTAAGTGTATAGACTAATGTTCATATTGTTTGCAATTTATGTGTGCTTTAAATGCAGTAGTTAATGATGTTTGTGAATTAAAATTTGCCATGAAGCAAAAAGAATATTTTAAACTGACCGAATATTTTTGGAATTGCATTCTAAATGCATTACAGATACAATACAATAAATAATTAACCCATTTCAAAAGTTAATAAAAAAAAACCCTCTATAATGTGGCAACTTTTTTTTTTAATGAGACAGTAGCTCAAAAAGTTTTTTTTCAGATAGGTAACATGCCATTATGTCACACTAAATCTGCTGCAGCAGGAGATTCCCAATGCAAGCATCAAAATGGCTACCATTCAGCAGAAAGTACGTCTTTGGTTCCACGAAAGCAAATCAATTGATAACAGTTCAAAGACGTTTTCACTTAGATTATCGAAATTGTCGGTCTCCAAGTAAGAACTCCATCAAGCGTTGATATGAGCAATTAAAGGGAGCAGGAAATGTGCATCAGTGAGGGAGACTTTCACTCTTTAATTGCTCATACCAACGCTTAATGGAGTTCTTACTTGGAGACTGACAGTTTCGATACTCTAACCAAATAATTCTTTGAACTGCTACAATTGATTTGCTTTTGTGGAGCCGGAGGTGTGCCTTCTGCTGCATGTTAGCCATTTTGACACTTGCGTTGGAGTGCGCAGATTTAATGCGCCGTAACGGCATGTTACCTATCTGAAAAAAATTTGAGCTACTCTTTCATTTAAAAAAATGAAGTTACTACATTATTGAACGAGTGAGAGAGACTTTCACACCTTACTTGTTCATACCAACTCTTACTTGGAGGCTGGCAATTTTGATACTCTAAGAGAAAACATCTTTGAACTGTTACAATTGATTTGCTTTTGTGGAACCAGAGACGTTCCTTCTGCTGCACAGTATCCATTTTGACACTTGTGTTGGGAATCTTCTGCTGCTGCAGATTTAGTGCGCCGTAACGGCACATTAGCTATCTAAAAAAAAAAAACTTTTTGAGTTATTCTCTCTTTTTTTTTTAAAAAAAAGTTGCTACATTATTGAGTTTTTTTAATTAATTTTTCAAATGAGTCCAATAATTTATGACTATCCTGTAGTTATCATCAATTTTATCTTGCTCTAAGAAAAAAAAAATGAAAGCACCAAAATATATTTGTTAGATGTTTACAAGTGAAGTTTCATTCTTTTGAAATTTTGATACATTAGTTTAGTTTCATTGCAAAGAAATCTTCTTTTGGTGAAATTAATTTTTTTTCTATAAAAGAAAGAAAGATATTTATTGTATATAGTTTTACAGTTTCATTTTTCATTTGTTGATTAAAAAATTATTAGCCATGCTGTTCACATAATAAGACAAAATGATGGTAATCTTTGGAGAATATCTCTTTGAATTTTCTATGTATGTGAAAGCTAAGCAAATGTTTCTTCATTATTGAAAATTTTATGCTTTTTAAGACCTTATTTCATTAGACATATTTAAAATAAATGTTTTATATAGGTGATATCTCTCATTTGTATGCTGCCGAAACATGAGTGATGCAACTGACACTGATATTCCCCATGTGACTTATGATTTTTATTTTGGACTGAGCTTGGCAGTTTCCTCGAGTCTCTTTATTGGTGCAAGTTTTGTAATAAAAAAGAAAGGATTGTTGAGACTTGGCTCTCAGGGTCAAACTAGAGCAGGTTTGAAAGTTAACATATTTGTAGTTTTCTTTTATTTGTGATTTATTCCTTAATGTTAGTTGGTATAAGCATGTAAAATATCTATCTCAGGACATAACTTTTTTAAAAATTTAGTATTATTATGTAAAAAGAAGGCTCTTAAAGTTTGAATTTTTTCTGAAAGTATTCAGTTTTCTCAACCAGTCATTTACTGATTTAAAACGTTGCAGTTTTTTAAAATGTAGGGTTCAACTCAAGATAATTTTTTCATATTTTCTAACTTGCTTCCAATCTGAGGTAGAGGCATATAAGTAGGTCAATATTTTTTTCTTTTTTGCTGGCAGGTCGTTCAACCAGTCTAGGGCTATTGTTGAAGCAAATTTTCCCTTTCTTTATAAACATTGTAAACAATAAAATTACAATAATCTAATGATAAGTAGTGCTTACTGCATTACCAAAAGATTTACTATTTTATGCATGCAACAGAAAAAGGAGTACTCTCTTTCCTTCTGCATTCAATGCCTTATGGTGACAGAGAATAGCATCTGTTCGATAGAGGGCCATTATTTGTTTTTAATTTGCTCATGCTTTAATAAATACAATTTGTTGATACACAAAGCCATATTTATTCATATATCATCCATGATTGCTGGTCCTAAGTAGGTTTCAGGTTCCAAGAATTTGCAGTTGAGGTTGAATTTTAAAAGTGAGAGAAAAAAAATCCTACAGTCAACAGGGAAGAGTGCCGAAAAACATTTTTGGTGTATTAGTTTGATACCATGATAATTTGCATTTATATGGGTTATAGAACTAAAATGCTACATCCTTGGCTTCATGCCTCACTTTGAAAATCTTGGAGAATGAATTGCAGCCATCTGTTTTTCTTCCCTTTTAAAAAAGAATATTTCTTTTTTCCCCCTGCAGTTTGAATGAAAGTTTCTCTTTAGGAAGTAAATATTTTTTATGCATACTATGTTATGATTATTGCTATACATTTTTCTTGATGAAATTATGGAAAGACTTGATAAAGTAAATATATCATTTAGTAATTTTCTGTTTCATATATAAATTCTAAAAACTTTTCAAACCATTAGAAAAATAAGAAGTTGAAAAATGAAATTTATTTCCATGTCAACAGAGCCTAAAAAAAGTGAATTATTAAGTTTCTTTAAAATGTTATGTTTTTCAGTAGCAGAATTTTCAAAAGAATGTTAAATATTACTATGACTCTGAAAAAGGCTGGAAGTATTTTAAATATCTAAATTTTTCTTATATTTCATACAGTATATACTGTTCAAAACATGAAGACTCATTTTATTTACCTGATTTACTTGCCTGAGGGTTTTTTTTTAAATAGCATGTTGTTAGTCTTATTATTTTAATTTTTTAATGCAAAAATGAGTCAAATTAAATGAACTCTATCAGTTTTCAGTGCTTTGAAGTTTGCTCAGAACTAGAACTATTTTGCTACAGAACTATTTCCTAGTTTCGTAATTTTTTACTGTAACTGACTGAATATATATACTTCTATTTTAGGTTTAGGTGGTTATGGCTATTTAAAGGAATGGATATGGTGGGCTGGACTTCTTTCTAGTAAGCAATTTTGTATTACATTTTTGTTGTTCAAAAATCATTAAGTATAAAATACAGTGAAACCTCTCTACAGCGGCCACTGGCCTTTTGGAGGGAAATTGGCCACTCTGAAATACACATTTAAACAAGCCCCGATTCGTCATTTCTGATAAAGTTAATTTTAATCTGGAAATGATTAAAAATATGACAGCCAGTTTTTTTCCAACCTCCGATGGACCAAAAAAAAAAAAGACGAGTAGAGAACAAAATGAATTTATTACCAAAAGTTATGTACAAACATAGTTACTTTTCGACATAATCACTGTGAAGATTCAGGCATCTGTCCTATGGGTGGACCACAATTCCGATCCCCTCTTTGACGAATGTTGCCGCCAGTGATGTGAGGTGGGCCTTAATGTATCTTTGAAGCTCTTCATTAGTCTGGAAGCTCTCGCCTCCTAGCCAGTTCTTCAATTCAGTGAAGAGATGAAAATCACTCGTCAGTAAGTCGGGGCTGTACACCAGGTGATCATATATGCCCCATTTAAACTGTTCCAGAAGCTACTGGGTTACAATAACACTGTGGGTGGGTATTGTCATGAATGAGGGCAACTCCAGAAGTCAGAATGGCTCTTTGCAGTTGTTGTAAATTCTGATAATAAACAGCTGTATTGATTATTTTACTTAAATCAACTTTCTGCTTGAAGAAAGCAGATAACACTATGCAATTCATACTTGGCGGGAGCATCAATTCTACCAGTCATGTTTATGTGCTGAGAGCTCAGCTCAAACTGACCAACTGCTGTTGGCAGTAGCAGAGTTTGTGGTTACAGACATGCACAGTTGCCCACTGTACGGACCCACCTCCTACCACTTGTCTGTCTAGCGGCTCGATCAGTTGAAAAAATTCGACCCTCATATATAGATTCATAAAAAATAACCATTTTGCTAATAAACTTAATTACTTCAAATACTTTATCTTGACTCCATTCTAATTGTGATGTTCTAATTGATTTTGATGAAAAATCGGTTTGGTACACAATTTTGAATAGGATTAAAAAGTTGATAAAATGAGACAAAAAGTCACATGGTATTCAGACTAATGTCATTGGAATGAAGAGTTTCTACCTTTTGAAACTTGTGAAAATAGTTTTGTTTGATATTCAAAACAACAAAAGTTCATTGAAAGTGCAAAGTGTCAAAATCTTACTTACTATTAAAAATAATTTTCCTTTTTCATGTTAGTTTTTTTTTTACTAATAAGTAATAAACAGATCCATTTGGGTTGGAGAGTCAAAATCAGGGCTTGCTAAGCTAATCCTGGACATCTGATGACTTGACCCCCCTCCCCAATCTCTCAAATAATGTTGCACTAGCCTTTTCTTTCTACCTTCTACCCTTGATACAAGAAGGGAGCATAACATGTCGAGCTTGTATGGCTTTGATTCAGATTGTAAAGCTTTAAAAAATTACCAAAAATTAGATTAATTATTGTACAGTACTTGTACTAATGTCATTAGAAAGATTTTTTTCACTTTTTGATGGTGTAAAAGTCATTTTTATGTGGCGAATCTTTCAGAAATTGTCAAAAAAAAAAAAAAAAATGAGAAAAATACTGAAATTGTGCTAAATTTTTAATTGAAAATTTAATTTAAATTTGAAAAAAAATGACCCCTAAGTTCTCAACTTCAGCATTCAAAGTATATTTGTACCAAATTTGGTAGCTCTTGGTCCAGCAATCTGTTCTGTAGAGCCTCTCCAGACAAACCGATAGACATACATTTTTATTCTTATTAGCAATAGATATTTGTTGTAATTGGATGTATTAAATGTTTTTCTACTTACTTTACAGTGGGTATTGGTGAAGCTGCAAATTTTGCTGCTTATGCATTTGCACCAGCTAGCCTTGTAACTCCTCTTGGATGTCTAAGTGTTCTTGTAAGGTAAATCAAAATATTTATCTTTATGTCCCATCACTTTTTTCATTTTGATATCTTTGTGCATTCTTTGTAAAACTCTATGGCTTATCAAATCAGAGTACATCAGTTCTGCAAGCTTATATTGTTATGTAATAGCAACAGTTGCGAATTCGGGGGGGGGCTATTGGGCTGCAACCCCCCCCAAGCTAAACTAGAATTCTTGATTTTATTTAAAATCACTACAACTGGTTGTTCTTAATTTCCTTTTTTAAAAAAAATAATAAAAATGTGACAATGCTCCAAAATTTTCCTACTTTTCAAGTTATTCCACTTGTACTTGTAGCAATGACACGGTCAAAAACATTTTTTGGCTAGTTATTTCATCGTATTTTTTATTAAACTGCAGAACGTATTGTAGAATTCTTTATCATTCTTATTGTCAGGTGAGGAAAGTCTGTAAAGTTAGTGTTTTGGTCTACATAAGCCATGAGGTTTCACATTCGTCACTACAATACAAAATTTTTGACTTCAGAGGGGGGCGCCCCCCGACCCAAATTCTGGATTCGCCACTGAATAGCAAGTCATGACATACAAGTAAATAATTAAGATTTGAATACAAATCGTTGAAAAAATTTAAATTATTTTATGTCCCGCGTTCTGTTATTAGAGACTTATCACATGTTTAATGGAAGACATATTTTTAGTGTCATCCTCTTCAAAAGGTCTAAATTTGTATACTAGAGTCTCTCTTAACTGGTAGCAATGAGACCTTGCTCTCGTTGGAAGAGTTTTGTCAGATAAATGAATAAACGTGTCTTGAAATCACTTGTCCATGTCTTGTGATGCCATCAGTACAAATTACAGCATGCGAGATTAATAGGTCATGTTTTTCATTCTAACAGTCACAGTTAATTAAATAATATCAAAAATCGTACAGATTATTTGAAAGTAAAACACATACTCATAGTGTATATTTCAAGAAAGCAAAATCAAACTGTATTTTAAAATTGCAGTGCATATTATAACATCATAGGCTGGCATAGTGGAACAGAGTTCATCAAATTTTATGAAATTCTTCAATCCTTCATCTGCTTCCGCCTCACTTTCTTGGTCTGTGTGCCATTTTCATTCTCACCCTCTTCCTGATCATCTTTCTCCTTCCCCAAACATGTTCAATTATTTCTTCATCATTAAGAGAGAATATGGTGGGAACAGAATGGTCTACATCCACTCTAGCTTGCACCTCCTCTTCACTAATTCATTACAAATTTATTTTATATCGTAGAACTGAATTCCAGATTTAAATTTATGCTTACAAAAGTGTTCTCCTCTCCTCCTCCCCCCATTAAAAAATTCTTTCACTTTTTTTGAAACACTTTTTATAGTAACTACTGATTTTATTTTATAAACCAACACATTTTTATAGCATCATACATTTAAAAAACTTGGATAATTATTTTTTTTCTTGCCATATTTCAATGTTTTTCAATTTATTGTTCGGAAGTCATGGTTTCTTTTTTTCTGATACGAGTAAAATATATTTGTAAGATACGAGGTTTTTTTATAGCTAAGTGTACAACAACTCAAAACTTGGAGTTTTTTGGAGCTTGATGAAAAACATTTTGGGTAGGAAATAGATACAAAGAGCTTTTTCTTCATATTGTATTACAATTTTCCTTTATGTATCCCTCCCTAACTGGTATATCATTTACTTATTTGATTTTCACATGTTTGTTCTGAATTTCAAAAAAATTTCAGATGAAAATGGGTCTTGCTAGTGAAAAACGTTCAAGAAGCACTTTTCTATATTAAGATTTTTAATAAACTGATTAATTTAAATATAAGAATGTGTTTTAGAGAGGAATTAAAAAAAATATATCTGCTTTCAGTTTAAGATAGTTACCTCAGGAAGTTCTTACTGTGTCTATGCAATTTTCACTCAAATTATATAAATGTTCTAAAGCAGAACTTTTTATGATTTAATACTTAAATTCTCTTTTTCATCAAATCAGAGTTTCAGAATTTCGATTTCACTAATCTTATGTTCAACTATGGCGACCATCTGGCTCGCCATTCTTACAATAGTGATACTATATTTAAGAGATTAATAACTGACCCAAAGTAACTTCATATCTGTTAAGTATTCAATCTCAAAAAATCCATATCATTCTCTGTGTATAAAGAAAATTTGCATACCCATGCATAAAGAAAAATTAAGCACCTATAAAACATGCATACATCTGATTAATCATTATCTCTGCAGAATAAAACATGCAATGTAAACTTCAAAAACATACATAAACTTTCAATAGCTACAGTATAACATTAACATGCAACTTATGATTGAATAATTATCATTCTCAGTGCAAAACAAAATATACATGCTAAAATAATTACCACTCTTTGTGTATAAAAAAATTTGTACACCCATGCATAGAAAAAAATAAGCACCTATAAAACATGCATACATCTGATTAATCATTATCTCTGCGGAATAAACTCACTTGAAGAAAATCTGTTGAGAAATGATCAGAAGTGTGAAAATTCTAAACGAAGAATTCAAACCAAAATATTATGCAAATTCCACTTAAATCAACCAATTAAATCAAAGTGAGCAAGCAGGGGACCAATTGAAATGATGCACAGTTCACTCTATGTGCCAGACACCAGTAAAAAGATCAATGCACGTGCAGGACACTGATAAAAAGATCAACGTGCATCTAAAACAACTGTTCTCTTACCGCCAAGCACTCCATTGGCGATTATAAGAGGAACGATGCAAGTATGCACTTTAAACTACAGATTAATCTATACAGGATCTAGCATCTATCTACTATCAAACAAGCATGCACACACACTAAGAAAAATTTAGGGTAAAACTTTAGGGTATGCAGCTGTTCCTCCCCACTTTTGATCACCAACTTTTTGTCACCAAGAGGAAGATGGTTTGGCGATGTGAGAATATTTGTTTTGGGTGCGCAGTGAGCGTTTTATTGGTGTCTTGCTCACGCGATGCCGGCAGCATCTCAAGTGGGTTCCGGGCAAATTCTTTAATCTAAAAAAAAACAGTGGCTTCGCTTTCAGCAAAGCAGGGAACTTTGTAGCTTTGGTTTTTCATTGAATGTGAGGAATCTACGTTTTTTCTTAATTCCAAAATGAGCACTCATCTCAAAAAGTTCCTTCATCAAAATGTCAACAGTAGCATTGGAGAGCACGCTGGTCTAAACAAATCCAAAAATGTCAAAAACAGGAATGATGTGCATGTGAGTCGAAACAAATCCACAATAAAGACTCTCAGAATCAAACTGTAGAATTCCAAATGAACTATTATTCAAATTCTATTAAATTGACAAATTAAATCAAAGATAGCACAGAACAAACCAATTAAAATGATGTGCAAGACACCAATATAATGATCGCTGTGCATGCAAGACACGGAAAATCTAATATATCCATGTAGTTTACTCTAAAATTTCTTTATAAACACAATTGAATACAGCAGAAGTAGGAGTTATAACCGTCAATGACTCAAAAGATCTCACCCGTGACCAAAAACAATGCTTTTTTAAACAACTTGCAGCTGTCAGTGATCGTGAGCCTCTTAATATCAGAGATAAAACTTCTCGAAAATCTCCACAGAGTAAGACAACCTTTCCTCCAAATGGATTAGGGCATTTTGTAAGACCGTGAAGGAATTGGTCAACTGCTAAAAATCATGGTAGATGTCTGTCCTGTCCCTGTAGATCAATCAAGAAAGAAAAGCTTTGCACAACTGAATTGATTTCCATATATAAGCATTCAATACAGTTTCATACACAATTCATTGTTCAGTATTAAATTTTTCTTTATTTTTGTTTGCTTTAGATCGCTCCAGTAATATGTCATAAGAAAACATCAACAGAATGTCTGTAGTAAATTTATGCCTGGCAATTTGAGTTTTCTGAGGCTCAAACCATAAATCTTGAGAAGTATATTAATTTCAGCAAGTGCATATGAAGGTGCAGTCTCACACACTATGCCACGAACATTTTTTAAATAAAAAAACCCACTGCACCAGATTTATGTAACAACAACATTCGAAGGTAGTATCTAAAAGTATACCATGTACTAACTGGCATTCTTCCAATTATATTATGTCTTCCACTTTGTCTTTTTTTTTCCATCTCAAAAACAAAATAATATGAATCATAAAACTATCAAAAACATAGGAGCATTATATCTGCAGATATCTAAATTTGGTTGTTCCATCAAGACCATTTTTACATTCACAGCTGGGTTACATTGTATTAGTTGAAGCATTTGTAGATATGATTCTGCGAATGGATTTATTTTTCTAAGCACTGCATCTAATTTCTCCATTACATTTTGTAAACATCGTTCATTATTATCCATAAAATAACTCTTAACTTCAATGGAATCACATTTTCAATTGGAAAGTCATTGCATTTAGTTATTTGTATTTGGCGAAATTTAATCCTATTTCAGTTGTCTGTATTTCTTTATAAGATGATACAGTGAGCCTTCTTTCGAGCATTTCTAATTATATTTTGCAGCTCCATAAATTAGCTAAGCGAAGGTTGCAAAAACATTCAATGTAACGGTTTCAAAGTTTGTACCACAGAGAAGGTTGTACGGTTTGTATGGCAGTTTGTTTATATTTGACTGTTGCCATTCGACAATAAGTAAATAAGCATGATTTCTGTGCCACTTATGATAACGTTTTTATTTAATTTAATAATTTAAATTTGAATTAAAATTTTTAAAAAACGGCTCTGATATCCACATCTTCAGCATCCAAAGTATATCTGTGCCAAATTTGGTAGCTCTATGTTCTATGGTCTGTTCTGTAGACCACCAACAGACACTCACACAGATATTCATCTTTATTAGTATTAGAGATAAAAGCATTTTTCTACAAAGATAAAAAAACATAGTTTAGAAATTTTGAGTCATACAAGCTCTTTTAGGTAAATACACTATATGCCCAAAAGTATCCGGACACTTGCAGATTTTCACATTTTTTAGAATTTCTCCGGAATGGTTTAACCGACTGCCTTTAAACTTCGGACACGTAAAGAATAGACAATGGCTCACATTTTACATTGAAGATTCGGTCCTGAGGGCAATTAGGGGGCCGTCTACAAACTGATTAAGACAAAAAAGTTTTTGGCCCACCCTGCTTCACAGAATACTGATAACGAGATGAAACTTTCAAAAATGGTAATGTTTAATGTTCGTAATATTTACAAGAATTTTTGTAAACTCAGCGCAAATACTTGGGAAGATATAAAGGTTTTCTTAAAAAATCTCAAATTTTCCCACCTGTTTTTTGCTTATAACATGCAGAGTTTTCTGTTATATTATGCGAAACTTACAGAAAAGATGACAATATGTTAGAGAAGTATTTGTGTAAAACTGTGGAAAAGAATTGTTGAATATTACAGGAATTATGAGTATTTTTAGTAAATAGTGTTTTACTGCGCATGCGCGAAACATAGTGTAATTTTTCTTTCACAACTTTAAAGCCAGATATATAGGGCAACTTACATAAAAAAATTCAGTTAAATATCATTAGTATTCAGAAAAATATCGGCATTACAACGAGCAGAATTTTAGCTCATGTCGAAGAGAAGCTAAAAGATGAAGGGTTATACACAAATTGATATTTTATAAACTTATATCTTTAAACAGTTATATTGAATTGTATAGCGGTTAGAATTTGATGCATACACATGAACACTTATCAATTACGTGCATAACTTAAATTCCAGCTAATTAGGCACTATAAATAACAAACATTTTATTACTTTAATTATATTATTTACATGATTATTAACAAGTTACATATTACAATTTTACGCCCAAACGATATTTTTAAATATATTTATTTTATGGCGAAACGATTTTTTATCTAATTAATTTCTTTTCTTAAACTGTTTTAATAATTCTACATATATATATTTTTATTCGTTACGAATATTAGATGTGTTCATGGGTATTCAACAAATTCTCACCACTATACAATTCAATATAACTATTTAAAGATATAAGCTTAAAAAATATAAATTTGTGTACAACCCCTCATCTTTTAGCTGCTCTTCGACAGGAGCTAAAATTCTGCTCGTTGTAATGCCGATATCTTTCTGAATACTAATGATATTGAACTGAATTTTTTATATAAGTTGCCCTATATATCTGGCTTTAAAGTTGTGAAAGAAAAATTACACTATGTTTCGCACATGAGCAGTAAAACACTATTTACTAAAAATGCTCATAATTCCTTTAATATTCAATAATTCTTTTCCAAAGTTTTACACAAATACTTCTCTAAAAAATTGTCATCTGTTCTGTAAGTTTTGTATAATATAACAGAAAACTCTGCATGTTATAAGCAAAAAACAGGTGGGAAAATTTGAGATTTTTTAAGAAAACCTTTATATCTTCCCAAATATTTGCGCTGAGTTTACAAAAATTCTTGTAAATATTATGCATATTAAACATTACCATTTCTGAAAGTTTCATCTTGTTATCAGTATTCTGTGAAGCGGGGTGGTCCAAAAAACATTTTTGTCTTCATCAGTCTGTAGACGGCGCCCTAATTGCCCTCAGGACCGAATCTTCAATGTAAAATGTGAATTATTGTCTATTCTGTACGTGTCCGAAGTTTAAAGGCAGTCGGTTAAACCGTTCCGGAGAAATTCTAAAAAATGTGAAAATCTGCAAGTGTCCGGATACTTTTGGGCATATAGTGTATATTCATAGTTTCAGTAAATTAATCACAATGAACATCTTATTAGATGAGAGGCTCAAAACTGTCTGTTCAGTTTTCTGTTCCAGGATATGATGACTTTAAAACTGTAAATGTCCAAGATAATATTAAATGGTTTCACGAAAGTCATAGAATAATCATGTTGTTATGTTGTTAGCCAAATTACTAGACTTCAAAGAACTAATTTTTGCACCATTTTGTATTTTACTCTAAAATGGAGCTAAAAATTAAAAATTTTCAGAAGATTCATGGAAGGCAAATCCAGGTATTGCTACAATGACCATTTGTCAGAGTTGGTTTAAGTCTAATGTTTCCTAGATACGTCATCAATTCAGAGTTTATGAGTAAAATCTATTATTACTGAGCTCACTAAACAAGTTTGGTCTTATAAGTGTCCATAAAATAAATAAATAATTAATTAAAATAAAAGAACATAGGCCAGACTGTAGTTGTTCTAAACCAGATACTAGGAATGAAATATTATGGCTTTTATTGTATTTATTGAGCATATAAACAATATAACTAAGCAAGGCTTTTTCTTATCTCAGCAAGAATCTTTCAGGATTTGCTTTATTGTGTTCTGTATCTTGAGGACAAATTCAAAAGTTGCAGCCTTCTTGATTGGGTGGAGGGGACCCATAAGAAACATGATGCTTTTCTATTATGTCAAAGAAATGCCATCATAGATAAAGTGACAAAATTTGCTGAGTTACAATCTGGGATGCTGTAGATTTTGTGTGTACGAAGTGGATGGTCTTGCTGGAACATAGAGTTGGAAATGCTACTATCCCTATTAATCCCTTTTCATCTTGTCATCATTGACACTGATATATCAGTAACCTATACTTAATGAAATTAATTATATACAAAGAAGCTACAATTCTGAATTGCCATTATTCACAGAAATAAGATATGTAATGTATAGTAAAATGTTAGGAGAATTCTTCAGAAGCAATTTAATGAAATTAAATATTGTTAATCTTTTTTTAAATATGATGTATTTGTAAGTGAAAAATAGGATATTTTATGCAAATCCAGGACATTTGTTTAGGCCAGAGCAAAAAGTAAAAAAAACCAAGACTTTCTTGACTGATTTTGGATATAAAGCCACCACTTTGCAAACATTTGTGAAATCTTAAAACTTTTCAGTAATTTTCTTTTGGTTTGTATTATTTGATTTGAAAATTCATGATCAACCATGGTATTAGACAAAAAGCAAATGAAACGATTAATTATTTTTATTTATATGCAAGTACCTTGCCTGAATATGAAGTATTACTTAAAAGTAAATTTTGTACACTGTATTAAAAAATGCATCATTTTAATGCAGTTTTGGACAACTAAAATGTAAAGCTTTCATTTTTTTAATAGTCTTGCTGATATTTTAAGCTGTAGATAGACTTTACTATTAGAAAACCAATTTTTTCCAGATTTGATCAAACATTTTGCCTATAACAATGAAATACCTAATTCAATTTGCAGGTAGTCATCTACAATATTAAAAAAATGAATTTCTCTATCACACCTATTTTCATAGTTGCAATTAATTTGTCTTCTGAGAAGTGTGTTTAATATTCGGCCCTGAGCTTTTAATATTATTATAATTCGTCTTATACTTTCATATTAAGAAGATGCCTATAAAAGAAATTCATTCTATTTATTTCATATGGCCCACATTTAATTTTGAACTTCAAGAGAACATAGAAGAATGGGAATAGAGAAACTTGACTCAGCATCTCCCCTCGCCACCGTATTTGCAGTCGTGTCAGTGTTAACAATGGCTCTTTTTCATAATCAAGTTGAAATATACAGGGTAGAACTGAAAATTCCAATTCCAAAATACTTACTCCTCTGAATTCCTCACTCACCTTATGCCTATCTGTTGGGCATTTTCTTGGAAGAATGTTCCGATTGCTTGCGTTAGAAACCATCAAAGGTAATTGAGCTTTCATGCAGCCCTTTTGATTTGATGTGATATTTTTCAAGTCCCCTTATTTCAACTGATAAAACATGTAATAAATTGAAATAGTACAGTGAAACCCAGTGGTATGTGTGTGTGTGAGGGGGGGGGGGGGGCGGACGCCTGCCCACTTTCATGGGGAAAATTAATTTTTATTTAATTTTAGCTATCTAAAACCAGAAATAATTAAAAAACAGTAGTGTCCTGGAAAACTGGCTAATTTTATAGTTAAGTTTTTAATTTTTGTTGTCTACCCTCTATACTCCCCAGTATTTTTAGTTGTCTATAAATCCCCCCCCCCCCACACACACACACTTATAACTCTCAATCGCTGCTACTGGTGAAATTTCTGTACAGCAGCCATCCTCCTTTCCCAGAAAAATTGGCCACTGTTAAGGAGTTTCATGTTTGGAAGTACAAAATATGTATTTAAACAAACCCTAATTCATTATTTCTGATGAAACGAATTTTAAGAATCATCTAAGATAAAAGGTACTTTGAAAATTTCGAATTTTATTTGAAAAAAGATACAATTTGCGCTTGCTTGGATCTGAAAAGAGATACAGTTTGTTTAGATCTTTCAGCTTTTTTGGGAGTAACTTTTTTTAGTTTTGTTTTCTTTTATTGCAAAAATAAATCCCTAATCGTTTCGTCAGTAGTTGTTGAGGAATGGTCAATAATATCTATTTTTCCTAAAGTCTGTTGAGCTGAAAGTTTCATTTGCTGATGGTTGCAACCCATATCATCTTTGTCATAGTCTGAAAGGTGCAAATGAACTCTTGAATGCTCATTCACGGTAAAGGTCAGAATTCACTTTTCTCTTCACATTGGGAAAGAAATGATTAATGTCGTCCTGATCTCCGGTGTTATTTTTGAGTGTTTGATTTTTTTTTTATCTTCTCTTCTGTTAATGAAAGGTCCAAGGTCAGAGAGACGAATGGAATGTACTTCATCGAAGTTGAACCAGCAAAATTAACCTGGTCGCTCAGCGAGGTTTGAGTGGCCATTAATTTAACATTATGTCTGTGGACCAAAAATTCCATGCCAAACTAAAGTGGCCATTAAGATGTGTGGCCTCTTGGAGAAGTTTCAATGTAATGTTTAAATTAACCATATCTGCAACTGTATTTTTAAAACTATCAGTTTGGGTTTCTTTGGCTATAATTGAAAATTCTAATATTGAGGAAAATGTCCTGTCTGTGCAGAAAGCCTTATTTCTTAAACTGGTTATGAGGAAGCCTAAATTATGATTATATTTCTTTATTTTTTATCATGTTTTACTGTTGTATCCTAATACTAGTTTTCATAACTTTAAAGTTTTGAGTATTTTGTTAAACTTTATTTTGTAAGCCTGTTTTGTGTTACTTATTAAAAATGAGTTAATTATTATAAAGCTGATTTTTGGATTTCAATGAAGGAGGCTTAGATATCATTGTTTAATGAATTATGTAATATATATATATCAGTTATAATTAGAATTAATGCTTATATTATTAATATCTTTTCAGTGCTATATTTTCTTCAAAGTTTCTAGGAGAAAGACTTAATTTGTTGGGTAAAATTGGCTGCTTTCTGTGTATCATCGGTTCTACCATTATTGTTTTGCATTCACCTAAAGAGGGTACGGTAGACAGTATAGAAAGACTTAGAGAGCTACTGCTAGAACCAGGTATGTATGTAATGAGAGTGAGGTAATACTAGGTTTTCAGGGAGCGTAGAGAAAGTTCTTTTAAAGTTTTCTTTTCTGTAGTACCCAGTGGTCTCTCAGTAATCAGGCACTTTGCCAGTCTATCCCTCCAGTAGTCTGGCATTTTCAAATGTGAGTGGGAAGCATTAATGGCAGAACCTCACTGCATGCATCAATGACTTTGGGCGATAACAATAGGCTGCTGTTCGTATTTTGAATTATATTTTGTATATATTTATTATATATACAGTGGGCGCCGCTTGTAGTGATCACTTCATCTGAATGATCAGTACATCCTAAATGCTTCAAAAATAATACAGATCTATAGGTATACAAGAGAGCATAAAAAAACAGACCATACTATATTGTTGGTATGTACTGGTTCGTTTTAAATAGAAAAAGAAAATCGATACATGTAAACAAAATTGAAAAAAAAAAATCATGCACATTTAATTTTGTAAGCTTTCTTTAAAAAATTTTCGATTTCGAGTGACTCCTTTTTTTTTTTCTTTCTTGAAACATTCGTTGGATAAATCGTTCAGATGAATTGCGAAAGATTCAGCACTGTATTGGACTGATCTTCTCAAAGTATGAAGGGCTTGGCTTGAAAAGATTCTTGGGCTGATGGTGATTTCTCTTCAGGTCCCACTTCATCGTTATTGTCCTCATGTTTTGTAGCGTCATCTTATCGAAATCGATCACTACAAGTGAAATATTGATCACTAGAACCAATGGATTTTCTATGTGTTTAGATACGGGAAATCCGTCCCATGTTATTTTGATCAGTACAACCGATTGGTCGTTACATCCGTGATCACTCTATACTACTGTAGTAAAATTTCTGCATAATTTTGTGCAATAAACGTAGGTTTTTCTATTAAAATGCATCTTTTTAAATAAACCTTTACTAATCCGCTACTTTCGCTAATATAGCAGTCTTTTACTCTGATATCTGTCAAATTGCTGAGATGCTACTTGCATAGTGTTTTAATTATTTAAATAGTTCTTTATTTAGGAAATAATAACATTGAATGTGGAAGATTCATTTCTCTAACAATCATGTTTTGTATAGAAAATTAATATAAAGTTATATCCATATTTGAATAAATTACTATGAAAATTTAGGATAATTACACTGTCAATGTAATAATGACACTCAGGGGCACTTTGTATTTTGCAGCATTAAGATTGGAATTTTCTAGACCAAATACAATTTATTTAGCATTTGATGTAGGATTTAATATTTATTTTTTAAACTGCGCTACTGGACTGTTCGATTTCCTTTTTTTGCCTGGTTAATGAGTTTCGTAAAAGTTATGCAACAATATTTTGAGTATTTTTTTTATTTAAAAAAATGCCACACTATCGTTTTTTTTTTCCTTCATGATATTGCATTTTTCTTGATAACTTAATTATCCATAATATCCATATATATATTGATTCATTTTTGAAATGTAGTATTGACATTGTATCTAAGTTTTTTTTTTCTTTTCAGGATTTGTTGTGTATGTGATTATAATCGTCATTTCATCATGTTTATTAGTTATGTTTTGTGTTCCAAGATATGGTTCTAGTAATGTTGTTGTTTATGTTTTAATATGTTCTATGATTGGATCATTGTCAGTGATGGAATGCAAAGGACTGGGTTTAGCGTTACGAGAGACCTTTGGTGGTTCCCGAAATGAATTTAGCAACTGGTTGACTTGGTTTCTCTTACTGTCTTTGATTTTGTGTGTTACAGTACAGATAAATTATTTAAACAAAGCATTAGACACATTCAATACATCAGTTGTTACTCCAGTTTATTATGTATTTTTTACAACATTTGTGATTTGTGCTTCTGCAATTTTATTTAAAGAATGGGGTAATATGGCCGCTTCAGATGTTATGGGGAATTTGTGTGGGTTTTTCACAGTTATATGCGGGATATTCTTATTAAATGCCTTTAGAGAGTGGGATATATCCCTTAGTAATCTAAACACTTTATTACAAAAGAAAGAAGATTCAAAATTTGATAAGCTTGAAGACGATGTTGATACTTCAGTGTTAATAGATTGTCATTCACATAGGAATGGTGAAACTTCAAACTTATTAGAAAGGCATTCTAGACAAAATAGTCTCGAGTCTAGGACATTTGCAGCACTAACAAGTGCCTCAGAGACTGCATATAATTCTTTATTACCATTTACTACAAAGTAAGAGAGGCACGTAATCACAAGGAATTCTTTTTCATTTTAGAGTATTGATCAGATTTGTTATGTGCAGTTAGTGATTATTTTCATGAGGACTATTATTATTTTTCATAATTAATAGGAAGCACTCATTTTTATGAACAAAGGTACTTCATAAGTTAGAATTTTCTTCAAATTAGTAAACAGAATGAGATTTGAAAATGTGAAAAACCTAATCTGAACAACAAATAAATAAAACATTTTCACATACCATAAAAATGTGAAAATAAATTTCTCTATACAGTTAGATGTCAATTATAACTCCAGTCTATTCAGTGCAGTGCAACATAGTTAAAACGACAGCCAAGCAAGTATGCAATGCCTCAGTAATAGCATCCTAAAATATTAGACAATCAATGTTGTTCTCAATAATCCTGTATACAAAAATAAATACTTTTGATGTTATTTTAGGGAAAGAAATAAACAGAAAATTGTTCTGCACATTATTACATTTTGCTATTTACAGTGAAAAATAAAAGTTATCTGACTTTTTTTCAAACTTATAACTTCATAAAATTTTAATCAATTAATTCTTTATTAAATAAAATTACTTCATGATAGTAGGAAAGTTTGGAGTTTTAAAATTTTGTTTTCATAACTTAATCGATGTGAATGGTATCATTTGGAGGTGAACAGGACTTTTCTGTTAATTTTAATCTATTTACTTTTGTATGCACGGTGAAAGCATCAAAAACAAAACTTTTCAGTGTGTGGAAGATTTTTTCGCTTTCTAAAAATTCATGTCATCTTTGATACTTATGAAGCTAAGAGAAATTTAATGTGATTTAGACATGTGTTTTAGTATTATTTATT
The DNA here is from genome assembly GCA_013235015.1 of Araneus ventricosus. Taxonomy (NCBI): domain Eukaryota; kingdom Metazoa; phylum Arthropoda; class Arachnida; order Araneae; family Araneidae; genus Araneus; species Araneus ventricosus. Next base: position 77,861 of record BGPR01001145.1, on the reverse strand, counting down.
ATTTTAATCACAAAATCAGTATTTCTTCACTATTTAAGTTGGCTCTGTGAAAATTGCAATTGCTCTCAACTTTCTTTCAAGTTTTCACATTTCTCTTTTAAGTGAGAGACACTAAAGTTAGGGCATTTTTTTTTTTTTTCAAATTAAAGGACTGTTCATTTTTAACAAGGTAGCAACATAAATTTTGCTCAATGCTTCAACCGTTTTTGGATCTATTTGTTTCTCTTCAAAATTTATTGAACAATGTTAAGTTTTCTCTTAAAACATGCCATTTAGCCATTACTAAATGCAAATAAAGAAAGTGCTATGTTTATTTTTATCCCTTTCAGTACAAAACCTGAAATTGAGTTATTTTTAGATATAACCAATTTAAAGCATCAAGTTCATTTTCAAAAATCTGTGAATGTCCCAAACATTTTTGCTTATTTTTTTTAAAAAAAAGCAGGAGATAAAGTAAGCTTACAATAAAAGTTAAATGCAAACTATTTTTTAAATCTTCTGTATATTTTAGGATTTTTATCTTGGATATCTTTGAGGCGTCTTTTGAGTGAATAAAACTTCTCTCATTCTTCAAAGGCATGTCTTTCATTGTATATATTTATGTAAAAAATTTTTAAGTTATTATATGTAATGCTTGAAAACATTTTTCTTTTGGTTACCAAGTTTCTAAAATGCCAGGGCCTACAGAAGTTATGAAATGTCCCCAAAAATTTCCACATTGGAATATAATCAGAACCATTAGAAATTGATGCTTTATCTGTTAAAGGTATCGAGTTTTATTTACATCAGTTGACGATATTCTTTCTCTTGGTGTTTCCCACATGCACCGATTGAGACTTCAGAAGAAACAAAGCCTTAATTATTGATAACATAAATTTTCTACCTTGTATTAAAATGGGCAGTATTCCTTTATCAAATGAAGTATCATTATTTATATACCTGACCAATTACAAATAACCCAAACACTTTACACTGCTAGTTAATTGTAATTTCTTTTTACTTCAGTATTTCTTGAAACAAGGGTTTAATTTTTGATTGTCAAATTGTGTTGTGGATGCCGTTTTGTTTCCTATTATTTGCATTGTTATTTTATCATCAAGTATATTAGTTCTCTACAGTATTCAACTGCTCGTTTTATAAAACTATAATTTTTAAATTATGACTTTGCAGTACTCAAGAAATTTTATGTAAACTATTTTATTGTAGTGTAAACAAAATATCAAGAATTTTGTTCATGGTTTGTGATAAATGTTGGTAAAAATACTCAGTTTTCTAGAACAAAAAATGTCTTATTTCGGTTTTATATTTCTATTGGCTTGTATGTTTGTCTAAAAAGCTTTTTGCTCGACACAGAGAATTTTTCAGTGTGAAGCTCATTATTGCCATAAGATATGTTTAATGTGCAATTTCTGTTAGAAATTTTGATATGCACACAAGATTTTGATTTTACATTTTTTCTGTTTCTATTATTTACTATGCACCAATTACCTTCTACTCTTTCTTTTTAAAGTATTATATTTGCATATTAACTTGTGTGGCTACTTTTTAAATCCTTTAAACGTGTCATCACTCTGTTAACATTTTCTAAAAATGTAAAAATTTGCAGTAATGTTCGCAAACCCAATTTGGGCCTCAAAAACACATTTTTAAGAAACAGTGCAAAAGAATCTTAATTAATGATCATCATGAAAATAAACTGGTGTGAGTAAAATTGCAACAGGATTTCAACATTCGTGCTTAATAATCATTGTTCAAACATATTTAAATGGCTAAAACTTAAGTGCAGGAAGCATGAAGAAAAAAATATCATGTATTTATTTAAATATATTATGCAGTATAAATTCTACAAAGATGATTACTTTTGCTTAAATTATTTAGGCCTTTAAAAATTGCTTCAAGTTGTCTGTAAGTTTGAGTAAAACATGAGGGATGACATGAAAATGAACAATTCTTGTTTAATGAGGTATGATAAAGACATCTATGAGGCTGAATCTGTAATATGCATTTTGCTCAAGATATCGCATAAAATTGTACAATTATTTTCTAGGCAATTTTTCTTACTAAGGGTTTAAATAAAAAGCAATATAGAAGTTTTTCATGTGCATACATGTAAATTTTGAATGCATCTCTCACGATTGAAGTAGAATAAGAATACACATCCAGTTTTGTTTATTAATTTCTGAAACATATACCTCCAAGATGTTCCTACTTAGTTGTAATAATTTCTTTTCATTAATATGCAAAATCATACTAGTCATTGTATGAAAAGTTTGAAATATTTATTGTATATATGTAATAAATGTTTGATATCTTTCTCATCCTAGAAATTGCTCAAGTGTTTTATTTTCAAGTCTTTAGAAATTTTATTCACATTAAATATGCCAAATATTTAATGCATTATTTTTCAATTCATTGAGATTAGAAATAAGTAGATGACTCAAAGTTAAAAGTCAGCAAGTGGTTCTCTGACAGTTCATGAAATAATGCATTTAACATTAGCCAAGTACCAACTACATTACACGACTATATGCAAAAGATAAACTGCATGATGATATTCTAAATCCCACAATAAAACTTTGTATTATGTAGTTAAAGCAACATTTTAATCAAGAACAGTGTAAATTGCAATTAATAATTTTGATTATCAAATTAAAACTGGAAATTGCACTAGTTAGAAAATTTTAAATTGTATATGTAAAAGTGTTCCTGAATGTTGCGCAAGCACGGAACTCACTTCATGGTAAAAAATAAGCATGTCTTTCCCCCCTCCAATTATATTAAGTGAATTTACAAATCCTCCACTGCATCAGAAAACCTTAATGCTTTCTCACTTTTCTGATTATCTATGGGATCCAAAGGAAGGTTTAAACACTGCAACATGTTTTAATGCATACAGGTGTAATGTATCAAGTATTAATTATTTAGTTCCGAATAATGATTTGTACATTTTTATTTTATTGTAAACGAAAACAAATACAAACAAAAAAATAAACAGATAAAACATTAAATCTTGCTTATGTACAAAAATGGCGAATTAAATATTTATAAAAAGAACTTGAATGTTCCCAGTCAACAGTATTAACTTTACCGACATTTTTTTCGCCAGTTTTATTTTAAGACTTATTGGCCAAGTGCAATGAAGAATTCATCAATGCTGTTAGTAAAAACACTCACACAGACAACCAATTTTAATGGAAGAACCGGATATTTTTAAAACATGTTAATTACATGTAAGAAAAGTTAATTGATTTAGTCTGTAAATAATAACTGACAAGTTGCTTACAGGACATTCCAATAATTTATCACAGAATCCTCAAATGTACATTTTTCCTTCCAAAAAATCAACATGTACAAGTTTTTAAAGCAGTCACTGTACATAACAGAAGTCATAAGTTATTATACACTTGCATAATATTTAAAATAAACCTTGAAACACAAAAGCTTTGTGGCAAAAATTGTCTCATGTACATTGTTTCTTCATAAAGCACACAATACCTGATAAGGTGATTTTCAAGCATTCATTATCATTTATCTCTTGCTCTCAAAAACTGTTTCAATCATTAACATGAAACACATTTAAAGGAAACAAAAAACAGCAGAGAGGCATAGAAGTGATACCAAAAATAAAATTGGTACTTGAAGAATGATCTAATAAATTAATCGTTAGTCTGCCAACACTTTCAGAAAGTTAAGATACATTTGACGAAAAAAATTAAGGATAGTATTCAAAAACCATTTATGTCCAGATAAGTTTTTTCCTTCATTTTTTTTTTAAATGTGGAGATGGCAAATTCCAATCCACCCTCCAATGTATAATGATCAGATTCATTCATGAAAGTTTGAAAATCACACTTTATCTGCTATATACAAAACATTTAGTCTATGCAACGTAACATCGCTAGGTCCTTATATACCAAAAAATACACAACACTTAAAAAAAGGGACAACACATAAAAACCTGAGAACATCATCAAGATGCTTTAAATAATTCTAAAAATTCTGATTCATATAATAGTAAATACAACAGACACAGCACCAGTCATAAAAGTTTGGAAAAAAAAATACCTTTTAAAAAGTCGAATATGGCATACTGTGTGATTAAATAAGAACAAGCACCAATATTAGCGCTCTAAAACACAAAATGTTGACTGTAAATCCAGTCTTTCTTAAAAGCTAGATACTGAAATTACAGAATTTTACTGTGCTTAAGAAAAAAAATTATGCAAAAATTCTTTTTGCATCAAATTTAAAAATATGATCAATAAAAATTCACCGGTAATGCACTAGACAAATTAGTATTAAAAAAAGTACCTGCATTTTTTTTTTTTTATTTTGGTACTAGTTTCGCCAACTCAAAATATAATTGCATAACAAAAATTAGAACTTTTCAAAACTAACATCTTGATGCTTACAACATCAAAATTTTAAAAAGTACCCTAATATAAAGGGAGAATGATTTGTGACAGTAATGCAGTAAACTAAGTTTTGCAAATTATCCTCCTAGGCTGAGTACAGTTGCAGTTGATATTAATATGCATTATTTCTTTGCAGATATGAACAAAAAGTGGGGCAGACATTCAGTGATAAAGAATAAAAACTACTAGCTCTGACTAATGTTTGTTCAGAGTATTTAGAAAACAATACTATCGCCTATTAGTGGTACTCAACATGAGTTATTCAGCCACGATTGTCAATTGCTACAGTTAATAAATGAGAATACATCTATTCTAATACTTCCCACAAAAAAAACTTTTTTTTTTTTTTTTTACAATTCTAATCCATTTAAGGAGAAACTTACTGGTTATATAAACTTATTTGTATACTTAAAAGGTGAATCATAGTAATGGATAGTTATACTTTGTATACTGCAAATGTATCTACATTTATCAGAGCTGCCTTATTTGAAATTAATAAAAATATTTTGAGAGGGAAACTAATAACTTTAACATGCAGTCCATTTCTTTTCAATCACAGAGAGAATACGCAACATATAGCCACTCTTTGGTTTAATCCTAGCTTAATAATGCATCAATGTATTATATGTTTCTCCACACAGTGTGCCACAAAATGAATACAACAAACAATAAAAAAATGACCCAGTCATATAAATTAAATATTCAGTAAAATCTACCTGTCTTAAAAGAAAACAAAATGACATGTTATATAACATTCCTTTTAGTCAAACTGACAATGCTTTCCTCAATTTTTTGGATAACATCTAAAATTATCTATTTTACAAAACAAATGGCACCAAATGCACTACACAATAAGACATTTAACAGAATTCCTCAAAATCATTCATCTGAATAATCAAGATTCTAACAAGTCAAAAATAAAAACAAAGTGTAAGCACTCAGGAACTGAAATCACTTTCTTTTCTTATGAAAAATGAATTATGGTATTTTACACTAGTGACAAATTTTCATAAATGAGAATGATGGAATGATAACACCCCAAAAAAGTGGGCTGAATATGGTTATGAAAGATTAGAAACTATGACTCCAGGTCGGGATTGTGTAAGCGGTGCATTTCTAATTATTTGGTGTTGAAATGAAAAGTCTCGATTTGTAAGGAGCAATGGCTGTTCTATTTGTTCTGTATACTGTTGCTCTGTAACAGACAGTTTTTCTTCTTTAATAGACCTAGTTTCTTCAGACTCTGTTGTATCATCTCTAAACATATGGTCACCTTCCACATGTCTTATTGCTTCAACAATAGTTTCAAGATTTTGTCTAGATGTGCTAACTTTGTATGCTGCTTGTTGTGGTGTAATGCTGATTTCAACAGGAAATGAAGATGACACATTTATATGATTTGGGGACATTAACAATCCTGGAATTGTAGTCACATCAGACAATGACAACTCATCTACACACTGAAGTAACATAGAATTGTTTTTGCCAGAAAGATCTTCAGGAATTTCAGTACCAGAAAGTTCAGGGGTTGACTCCCGTAGAGATATTTCATGCGAACTCTCTATATCTTGGCTAGAAATTTGGGACTGAGGGCTTCCAAGACCACTTTCATGGCCCATATTCAATGACGATTTAATATTGTCCTATAAAAAAAGAAATACATAATTTTTCTCACTTGAAATTGAATATGTATTTATTTTCTAATACGAACAACTACTCAAAGCATCAGTTTAACTTTCTGAAATTTTACGCATAATTTGTGTAAAATTGTAATGGCTCATTTGAAGTATTCAACATTATTTTCCCCAAGTATTCATGATAAAAATTCTGAAATTTCAAGTTTTACTAATTGTTATATATTGGGGCAACTTTTTTTCTTCCTCATGAATTTAAACTTTCTGTATTAAAAATTAATGAATTTCATTTCTAACACAAAAGAATTGAATGTTAGATTTTTATGCCACTGAAATATGAATAACATGTTATCAATCAAATCTTGATCTTATCTTTAAAAAATCCCAAATTCTCCCACTTGTTTTTTGCTCATAACATGCAGAGTTTTCAACCAAATTATACGAAACTTAAGAAATATGTGACAATATGTTAGCGAAGCATTGTATTAAAATTTGAACTAAATGCTTTGAATAATAAAGGAAATATGAGTATTTGTAGTAAATAATTTTTTATTGCTCATGTGCTAAACATATTATAATTTTTAAAAGCCAGATATATAGGGCAACTGAAATAAAAATTACAGTTGAATTCCCATTGCGATTTAGAAAGATAGAGGCATTGGGGTAAGTAGAATTTCAGCTTCTCTTTAACAGAAACAAAATAATGAGGGTTTTTCATAAATTGATATTTTTAGAACTTTTATTTTCAAATAGTAACTGTCGAAATGCAATTTAAATTATGTATTTAATTTATAAGTATACATGGATATTTAGGATATTCAACTTTTAAGCAATTCAATATTTCTGTTCGAAGATTCAAGTTTAAGATATATCAATTTGTGACAAACCCCCCATCATTTTGTTTCTCTTAGAGAGAAACAAATTCTACTAGCTGCAATGCTGATATTTTTCTAATGTTAATGGTATTTCAACTGGAATTTTTTTATGTAAATTGTTGACCTATATATCTGGACTCCAAATTATACAAGAAAAAATACACTATGTTTCGCACATGAGCATTAAAAAATTATTTACTACAAATACTCATATTTCCTTTATTATTCAAAGCATTTATTTCAAATTTTAATACAGTGCTTTTATAACATATTGTCACGCATTCTGTAAACATCATAGAATTTGGTTGAAAACTGCAAGTTAGGAGCAAAAAATATGTGGGGGGAAAATTGAGTTTAAGAAAACCCTTATATCCTCCCAAATATAATGGTATTTTTAAAAAATGCATAAAGTTATGTGCATAGCAAACAAAACCAGAGGACAAACTTGCAAATCATTATCAGTTTTCTGCGAAATGGGGCAAGCCAAAATCATTTTTTCATCAATTTCTGGTTGGTCTCCTAAATACCCTCATGGCCGAATCTTCAGTGTAAAATACGAGCTTATTCATCACAGTGTGGAAGTTCAAGTGCAGTTCCTCCAGCCTTTCTGGAGAAATTTGAAAAAAAAAAAAAAAATGTGTAAATCCAGTGGCGGCTCGTGCATGCAATATGAGGTGCTGCAATTTTTAATCCTTGATTAATCCATCATCCTGTAACTCAATCATGTGCTAAACATATTTGTACCACTTATATTTCTTGGCTTTTTTCCTTAGCTTTGAGTAGTTTAATATTTAACTATACGAGTACAATGACTAGTTAAAAGTTACAGCACCCCCAGTTACATAGCACGAGCAGCCACTGTGTAAACCTGAAAGTGTCCAATACCTTTGATCATAGTTATATTTCATACTTTTTACAAACAGAAATAAACATTCCTTCATGTCAATATAACAAAAAAAAAAATAAAAAAAAATCCATGGCTGGAAGCAAACATATTTAAAGAAGTATACAGGCATCTCATGAGAAGGCATTATACACAACAGTCTTCAATTTTCAGAATAATTTAGTTAATATTATCTGTTGGTACCAAACATAATACTTTGTATCTATTCCCTCTCCCCTTAAACTGGCTAGAGACAGAAGTCATGCCCTGCTGATTTTATAGTAAGTTTTTCTCAACTATATTTGTCAAGTCGCCTATATTTCAGAGAAGTTTATATTCCAAAACAGAATCTTGAAGGCTTTTTGGGTGTTCCCTCCTAACTTTAAAAAAAATTAAATTTGCCTATTCACTGAAAATTTGTAGTAAATATCACAAAAATTTATTAATCCCCTTCCACTTCAATGCAAAATATTATTGACTGCATATGAAATTATACATGCAGAATGAAGTAACTTATTCATGATCAAAAATAAAATTGAAGACATAATTTCTCTTAGTACATTCAAAAGAGTAAATTCTGACACCCACAGTATTTATATGGATTTATAAAACAGAAATGTAGCAGCAGAAGAATAAAAAATGATGGATTACCTCTGTTCCACTGTGGTACTGCAGGTGGATCTGTTCTACTGAATCCGGTCTATTGCCAGAAGGGTAGAGTCGAGATTCTAAACTCCTTACTTGCTCTTCAAGAAGTAAACGCAAAGTTCTTTCCTGCTCTAGTTGTAACCTCAAATCTATTAATTCTCGTTTGACATCATCAACTCCATTTTCACTTCTGGATGGACTGGAACTGCCTATTCCTTCATCCACACAATCAGCTAAAGATTTTACAAGGAAATAAAGGATTAAGTTAAAAACTTAACATACATTAAAAATCGCTAAAATTTTTAATTTCAGATACGAATAAAATTATCATTGTAGTGGCATTTCAACCCTTTGATGCCTACATCTGACCTTGTCTGGCATTACAAATTGGAGCATGTAAAAATTGGATAGGAAAGGGTTGAAATATGAGACAAAGAGAAATAAAATCTGAACCATCACTTTGTGTAACATTATAGAAAGATGCTACATAATAAAAATCAACTTTTTAAAATTATAGATAATCCTAGTAAATGTGATTAATTTGTACTTAATATTATATCAATTTAAATAGTTAATAAAATCTATATATATAGAAGAGCTTATTTTCTGTGTATGTTCATTTTTTCTCTTTCTCTCTCTAGGCATGCCCAGAACATTTGACTTATTGAGACCAAATTTGGCGCAAGTGGGAGCTTATGCCACAAAAATTTTAAAACTCAAATTAGATTTTCATTTATTTAATGTTAAGTGGTTGCATATTTTCTGCATATATTCTCATCAGAGAACCATAATTTTTATATTATTGTTAAAGTCTAGAATATCCACAAGTAATTTGAAGCTGCTGTGTAACTTTCCCGATTTTTTAAAGTTTTTGAAAATGCCTGTCTTTGCAAACAATTGGCGTAGCGTGCGCCATAATATTATGCGTGTTTTAATTTATAAACATCTGAAAAAGTTTTCTTTCATTTCACACTCTCTCTCCCTCTTTGCTTTAGATATTTTATTTTACATCACATATTTTTATTAACATTTTCATCATTCCAAAGATTTTTTTAAAGCTTATATTTTTAATCAGCAATGCCAGGAAAATTCTGTATAGTATAATTGTTTATTGTAAAAATATGAATCTCGAGCAACGCCAAGGTTATTAGCTAGTTAACTGATGATAAATCATTAATCTCATATAACTGCTAAAAATAAGAAATATTAATCACTTAATAAAAAGTACATCTTCAGTTCCGTGTATCAGAATCGGACATGTATAACAAAGGTTGAAATTAATATATGAATACTAACTTTCCATTCGGATCTTCCATTACATATCTGTTTAATTATAAGCAGTAAACATATCACATATTTTAATTATCAAATTAATAACTACAACATACTTTTTTTTGCATAAATGAATATTTTTTAAATTTGTCTGCAAATTCAAATGATTCCAAAGTACCCAATAACTAACTACTAACTCTTTGTTCCATTATTAAATATAACTAATTGAAAAATGTTTTCCCTAATTTTTGTCTACAGGGATGAGATTGGCAAAAAAGCAAAAAGACTGAAATCATACACGAGCAAAAAATTTGTACCATAATTTATACGCGAAAGGGTGTTTTAAGAAGTAAAACATCAGAACATGCAACATGATGAAAATATTACACTATAATAATTAATAACTTAATTTATAATTCGGTATGTATAAATAAAAAAAAATATTATTAAATCATTCACATTAAAAGTTAACAAACAAGTTAAATACATCATCAGTGACATCAGAAAATACAAAATTAAACATTAAAACATTTACCACCTGGTACATCACTGAGATGCAACATTCACCCAACAGAAGTCTGAGAAAAATTATATTGAATAGCCTTTTGATAAAAGTTAGCTCAAAAAATAAATAAAAATAAGGACAAATAATTTCTTTTGCTTCATGCAATTGTATAACATTTATTAGCTCTTTATAAATTATAAGTATCATATACTGAATTCTGTTTTATTTCTTTTATTTTTATACATTTTCGCAAAAGTAACAGCGTAATGATTTTGCACTTTATAAAGTGATAGGGGTCGAGAAATTGTACAGTTACAATGACAGATTCATTTAGCATTATTGTTATTTGAAACATTTCCTTAATTGTTAAAGAAGTGTTAACAATTAAGGAAAGAGTTAACAATTAAGTTTTCTTTTTATTTGTGTGGCTTTTGTTAGTAACAAATCTCCATTAACACACTTCACCCCTTGTTTTGGAGGGCTCCTATCTTTAACAGATTTTTCTTCAATAAAGAAGTGCCTCTTTTTGACAAGGATTTTTTTTAATGTAGTTTATTTATTTGTTTTTTGTTTCATTTTTTTATTTCTTCATCTTGGTACACCCTACAAGATGACATTAAGTTTAACTAATTTTTTTTCAACATGTTCATGTAATTTTTTTTTTGCAAAATATGCCACAGAGGTTTTGTTTTCTGCAAAAAGGTGGTACTTAATACTCTGAATGTTGGAATGTTAGAGCTTGCTGATATAATGTTGATTCATCAGTAGAAGATGAATCTGCTAGTTTCTTAGCAGGTGGAGTTAAGCCACACGCTCAAGCATATTTTCCCAGAATTTTCTTTAGAAAACGGAAGATAGGAAGGTTTCTTTTCTTTGTGTAAAAGCAGAATTTTCGGAAGAAAAAGCAAATTTTTGTGTGTGTGTGGGGGGGGGGGGGGTGCACGGAAATCCGGCCGGGGGAAAAAGGAACTTTGAGAGAAGAAGAGAAAAAATTAAAAAGCAGAATTTCTCCAAAATAACAGAAGAGTGGAAATCTGTCAAAAAGCAGAAGAATCTCATCCCTGTGTCTAAAAAGCCACCTTAACTCGTTCAGGACCAGCGAAAGTAGAAAGAAGCGCTCCGGAAGGATACGTACGCACAGGACCGGGCGATTTTTCCCGTTAAGCCTAATTTCATTAAAAAAATTCATATAAATTCATTACTGCAAGTAAATACGCTGAAATTTACAATTTATTATCATTGATAATATATCCGAATATAATCTAATAAAATTTTCAGGATATTTTAAAAAAACAATTGAACTAAAATATAATTTACCCCAAAAATATGAAAGACTGTCTAGCGAACTCCAAACTGCAAACGATAATTTCTACTCCAACCCCTAACCAATGAACATTCCATCCTTTCATAGTGCTATCAAAATATTAAAAAAATCCACCGCAAAATAAATCAAAGCTCTTTAATTGCTTAATCATAACGCTTTAATTGCGCAATCCTAACATGCACAGTTGTTTATATAATCAAATAGCCCTGATCCAACAAAAAAAAAATCCGGAACCGAAAGTACGTACTGAAGGTCAACACTCTGTGAAACATTATTCGAAAATTGTAACGGACTTTACCGCCATCTAGCGCCGTTTAAAAATTCAAATAAAACGTTCCAAGTTGAAATCGCATATATGTGATGACGGGCCACAGGGAACGGAAAGAGAGATCACATATATGCGATGACGGTCCTGAACGGGTTAATACATTATATACATACATCAAAACATTATACGACTTCTTTCATTTGCAAGAAACTAATGTCTGTTGAAAATCCAGAAACTATCACTTATCTCTCTCTTCAGCTAATCCTTGTTTCCGAAACAGTGGCAAATTCCATCCACATCAATAGCTCTTTTAGTTAGATAGTAAAATGTAACTATATCAGAATTCATTAATTAAATTATTTTTTGCATCTCTGATCTTATGTATTTTTTCTTGCTGCTTCTACAAATGTGGGCTCCTCTCTCTTAAAATTTTTTTTAAAAAAATCCTTGACTAGATTGTATATTAGTAGTAAACAACAATATTCAGAGCAGATTTTAAAAATCTTTTCAGAAAGTCTTCATACTTCAGAAAGAAAGCTTTTCAGTTTGAATATTTTCATGATTCAACTTGAATACTTCATATTGTAGAATGACAATTTTTTTAATAATCAATTCAAAAATAACTCTACAGTGGCAAGTTTGTGACATTACCTTTTTACAGACTGACCTTCAATGTTGTCAAATTGCAAGCACCTTAAAAGAAATAAACTTTTATAGGAGAGCGATGAAAATATATACTGCCAATCCCATTGGTAGCCACGAAATCTCGGATCTACTCATGCAAATTTATGAAGATCAGTGAAATGTAAAATCAATCAACGTTGTTCTTGCCACTATTATGTTCTCATAATTTTTTCAGCTATGGTTTTCTGCTAATACATTTCAATCAATATTTTAGAAACTTAAAATTCAGTTTGATGTAGATTCAGTGTCTATCTGTTAAGATAGTTTATGTGCTTTTTTCATTTCTAAAATAACACGATATATTACCTTTCAAAAGTGTAACACAGCAAACAGTAATGTGAATATATGAGGAACAAACATGGTTTTGAGGAAAGAATGATTTTCTTGCCAAAATTCAGTTAAACTGCATTAACACTTTAAAAATAAATACACTGACTGAGAATAATTTTCTAAAATAGGGATATTTCTACAAACTCCAAACATACAGGGTGGCCCAGTGGGTATAGTTTGAAAAACAATCCAATAGATGGTGCTAGCTTTAAGCAGTTGAGACCAAACTTGGTGCACATGATCATTACAGCGGGCAATTGTATAGGTGTGTTTTTCGTTAGCGAGCAGTGAGTTTATGTGCATAAGTAAGTGATAAGCGGGGGAGGGGGGGGGAGAATCGACTTGGTCTTTTGCTTCATCTGTGTTAGCGTTTTGCACTGTTCCAGTGCATTTGAACTTGTCATACAGACTACAAAAGAGGATTGAAACACATTTTTGATGACAAATGTGGAAGGGGGAAAAAAAAAAAAAGCATTGTGAAAATTCGAAAATTGGCTTACCATTTTTATGGTCCTTTTGTCCGCCCATTTCTTTTTGCGAAACTCCTTCCATGCCCGTTGCACTGCATTAACATTCTCATGCCATTTCGAGCACAATAAACACTCGAATATCCGTTGAATATTTATCCATTTTCGCTTGTGACAACCACAACTGAACAACACAATTAAACTCGCCACTCATTAATGGAACACACACCTATACAATTGCCCGCTCTAATGATTATGAGCACCAAGTTTGGTCTCAACTGCTTGAAGCTGGTGCCATTTATTAGATTGTTTTTCAAATTATACCTGCTGGCCCACCCTGTATAGCATACATTCTTCAGGGTTAAACATTAAGTAGTGTAAAGCACATAGTTTAAAAGATAAACCAAATAGATAGTTATTAAATAATGAAGATAAAAAAAATTCTTACAAAGAAATGAAATTTGAAGTAATTAAACAAGCATAAAAACAGAAAATATTCTGGACATACAAACCTGGCTCACGTTTCTTCCTTTTGGGTAACGGAGACTCTGAACAGCTTCCATCACTATCATGATTAATATGAGGAGAATTCAGCATCCTTCTTGACAGCTGACTATTTTGTTCTAGAAGTCGTGTCTTCTCTTGTTCTAACTGATACACATAGTCAGCAGTGCTTTGCAGAATGGCAGCCTGTATATAAGAAAAACAGAACATAAAATCTATGCAGGAATAGGTACTCTAAAAGGAAATGAGATTAATACGAAATGAGAGAAAGTAAGTAATGAGAGTAGCACTTCAGCCCAACAAGCAAATTTGAAATCCATTATTCTGAAAACAAATTCTGTCAGGCCCATTTCAATTTTTTTATATCAATTTCTCTCCGATAAGAGTAACAAATGAAAGCACATAAAATGTCAAAACTGCTATAAGGTGCATTTAAGAGGTAAAATCTTTGAAAAATGCAGTGTTCTACTCTTTCTGTGCAACATATAATTTATCAAAATAAAAATATTCCATTTGGTCAATCGGGAATCGAAATTAAAAGCTGCAAGTCCAACTGATCTCAAACAAATGCAAGTTTGGCATGAGCTGAATTTGCATGTGTTTGAGATTTGAGCTAGTCGTGCAGATGGGCAGTTACCATTGATTTCCCATTCTTAGTAGAAACAAAAGCAAAAAGGAGCTTTCTTATTTTAAGTAAAAATCAGTAAATTCAATTGAATTTTAAAAGAAAAATACATTAAATTATTTGCATAACTTGCTTAAAATTAAATAAAAATAACCAATTTTCACTTTGCTGTATTTAATTTACAAGATCATTCGAACTTTTTTTCAGCATACACACCTACGAAAATATATTTCATAGATATCCATCCTAATTCAAACTGAGGGCAAATTTACTCCTCCTTCCCCAAACAGGTCCTTGATAATTGGCAGTGAATCTATGAGACATGAAAACTTGCATCAAAACGCAAGAGTAGCAGATGGCTTTAAATACAGGGTGGTCATAAATTTATTGGACCCATTTCAAAAAAACATAATGTGGCAACTTCATTTTTTTTAAATGAAAGAGTAGTTCAACCCCCCCCCCCCCCCTGCAGATAGGTAACATGCCTTAACAGCGCTCTAAATCTGCTGAAGTGACAGAATGATTACAATGCAGCAGAAGGTATGTCTCTGGTTCTACAAAAACAAACCATGTAACAGTTCAAAGACATTTTGGCTTAAAGTAACGAAATTGTCAGTCTCCAAGTAAAAACTCCATCAAACATTGTTATTAGCAATTTAAGGGAACAGGAAAAGTACTGAACCACCACGGTCTCGGATGAAGTTATTGAATGAGTGAAGGAGACCTTCACTCCTTAATTGCTCCTACCAAGGCTTAATGGAGTTCTTACTTGAAATTTCAATACTCTAAGCAAAAACATCTTTGAACTGTTACAACTGATTTTCTTTCGTCGAACGTGCCTTCTGCTGCACGGTAGCCATTTTGGCACTTGCAATGGGAATCTCCCCCTGCAGTAGATTTAGAGTGTCGCAATGACTGGTTACCTACCTGGGGGGGGGGGGACTGTTTAAAGTACCCTAGTTTTTTCTTTAAAAAAAAAAAGTTTCTACATTAAAGTGTTTTAAAATTAATTTTAGAAATGGTTCCAATAATTTGTGACCACACTCTATTATATTCGTATTTCATGGAGATATGTATTTTTAAGTTGAACATCAAAAATTTGCTAGAAGTGTGGGTGCAGATTTTTGGTGGGAGCACCAAGTTTATAGGCAACTTCAGTAATTAATTCAGCAGTTTATTTTTTTTTTAAATTTTAAACAAAAAAAAAATCAAGCAATCTTACATAAATAAGCGTGAGGAATACATGAAAATAATTTAAAAATTAAAATCTGATTATTAAAATTTTTCCAACTGCAGTGCAAAATTGAATACATTTAATGCTAATACATTTTTAAACAATTTATTCAAAATAGAACATAAAATGGAAGAAATGTCACATTTACTCCATGACAGGACAATGCTTTTTCATACAAACTCATACTTGGAATTCAAACCCATCACATGTGCCCCAGCTTGCTACATAACTACTTTACTCTCACTATATGTTCATTTTTTCAGAAGTAAAGCAGCCCAGCTAATCAAGGAAGTTATTTCAAACTACAGTGGAACTTGGCTCTTTCAAACATTTTGAATTCAAATTTTTCTCTGGCCCCTTGAATTTACTATTAACATAAATTGTGAAATATCGCCTGTAATTCGAATTTATTTTCGTAATTTTTAAGACAAAATTAAAAATTGTAAATTTTTGTTTTATTTCTGAATTGTTTCCGTTAGTAAAGGATTTGCAAAAAAGGTGTCTACACAATAGTATAACTGCACAATTGTTGTATTTAAATTGCTATATACTGATCATTTATTAAAAAAAAAACATCTTTAAAATTATTTTTAAAATCATAATTATTATTTCTATATTTAATAATTAAAACTGTTCAATATTAAACATAAATCATAACCGTCAGTTTTTGCTCAATAATTGTCGTTCTCTTTTGCTGCAATTATTTCTAGACCCAGTATTTCTTGAATCGAATATATGAATAATTCGAATTTTTATTGTGGCCCTTTCAGCTTCGAATTAGCCAAGTTCCACTGTACTAAATAAATTATTAATTTGAGCTTCAACTGCACCCAGTCGAATTAAATACTTTGCGGGACGGCAGAAAATGGGTTGCAATCGATCCCTTCACAGGTCTTTGCTCTCTTTCTGGCACTCTTCCAAACAGCTGACGTTCGAGTGGAAGTCACCAAAAGCATACATTTCCCCGTCAACCTCTCTTAAATACTATATTAAACAGATTACTTTGGAACACCATCGGAATTTTCATTTGCTCTTCAATTTATTTTTATCACTTCCGAAACGAAAGTAAGAACAAATATGGGTGAGGTTATTCATTGCGAACGCTCTTGTACTAATGAATAAGTTCACTGAAATACTTCATACAAAGTAGGCAGAACAGTCCTCAATAGGCCCAATTTTTTTACAAATGGCCCAATCCGTTAATAAAAATACAGGTTCGTTTTGTTTTCATATGCTGATTTCTTTATGAACGTAGATAAATCGATGAAATTGTATTTCACTCGCACGCTCTCAATTTAGACAAGAACAATTCCTCAGAGGTTAACTATCTTAGTCCAATTTTTGATGTTTTTATCGTATTTGCATTATTCCGACCGAATCTTCGAATGGGCAAAGTATTGTAACTGTAGGGCGAAAAGATCAAAAGATAGCCGCTCTAAAAAAAAATTTTAAAATTGTTACTTAAGATAGTTTATTCATGACGTAATGAATTATGAAACAAGATTCTCCGCAAAGTCAATTTTTTTTAAAAAATAAATCTTATTTCTTAAAGTATTAAAAATTGTTGGCCCGTCGAAGTAAGACACGATCTATGCAAATTAGACTCATACCCTTACCGGACATTTACCTTTACAATTCATAGCTACAACAGTTAATGAACTAATGTCGAACCCCAGATCACCTATCGAAGTGTTTTTTTTTTTAATGACAGCTATTAAACAAACTTTCAATGACCACTTTAAAAACTGAGACTCCCCCTCCCTCCCTCCAGGTCATTAACCCGACGCTGTTTACACAACCCAAAGTAAGTGACTTTTTAAAAATATTCAGTTGTAAAGAAATTTAAACACTAAGTATTAATTTAAAAATATCGAAATAAAAAAAAACAATTTTGCTCAGCATACTAAATTTTGTTATTTTTAAAAATGGAACTATTACTTTAAAGAACGAATGAAACTAAACTGGATAATGCTAATGAGATATAACAGATTTACGTATTGTGTTTATAAGATTAGTTAAATAAAAAAAACAGAAACCCTTCCTCGTTTGATTAACAAAATTCAGACTTATTAAAAAAAAATTGAATAATTATCTTCAGAAGCTTTTCTAGATCATTGCAAAATTAAATGCGTCCATCTTTGGAATCTGAAAATTGTAACCCAAATCTTACAATTTAATAACAGAAAATTAATTTTCCAAGACAAAATAGTAAAAATTAATCAAAGTTCTAGAAAATAGTTGCTAAAATGCCAAAACAAATAAATGCGTACTAAACAAACAGGACATAAACATAAAACAATTGCGTGGGGGCGGAGAACCCAGAAATAATACAAAGTAAATTTCTGCCCGCTGTTTGTAAGAAATTTTTACAAAGAACGACTGATATTTCTAAAGGTCTGTAGATAGAAGGGTATTTTTCGACATTATTGTAATCAAATATATAGTTTTTTTCCACTAACTTCTCAACATACGAATCATTAAGACAGAGACAAAAATTTGGATTTAAAAAAAATCAACGGTACCATCAAATCTATCGCACGAACACTGCAAAATTTCTATTTCGAAGAGCACCCTACCCATACCCTTTACTAAACCCATTTTCCCATCCTCAACCACCGCCAGCACAAGAGATAACGAACTAGCAGACGCCGTGGTTTCAACTAAAAGATATAAAGATTAAAATGTATGACTCAGAGCTTCATTTTTTGATACGTAGAGGAAGTCGGATGGAAATAAATACTAACAAAAAATATTTCGGTTTTCAATTTTGTTATCAGAACTCAGCGATTCCCAGACGAGCATGAATACTAGAAGATCGTTATCATAAACCTCAGTTATAATGATATTGCATTGTTATTTCACGGAATCGAAAGCATATTTTTGATGAAATCCATTTTGCCACGTGCATTCATCATTTGAATGCGACGACTGCTTAAGATTTCTGAGAAGTAATGCACTGGCGAATTAAAACGAGACCCGAAGATTAAAAAAAGTAATGAATTCAAATTTCAGAAATTATTTTATGAAAGTA
The DNA here is from genome assembly GCA_013235015.1 of Araneus ventricosus. Lineage (NCBI taxonomy): Eukaryota > Metazoa > Arthropoda > Arachnida > Araneae > Araneidae > Araneus > Araneus ventricosus. Next base: position 59,162 of record BGPR01001145.1, on the reverse strand, counting down.
AGAACTTGGATATCTATTTTTTGAACAAAAACTTCCAAACGTTTAACGTAAATTTTTGAATGGGGCTTTTTCCGCACATTAACTTCATTCTCACAGCTTAAGTGGCTAGACGTCCCAAATTAAACGGGACAGTCAAGATTTTCAATTTTTAGTCCCGGATTTGTCCTTAAGCCCCGTTTTTTTACTTATTAGCAAATAGTTATAAAAAAAAAACGATCAATTAGATTTAATAAAAAAAAAAAACAGCTATCTTTTGAAGAATTCTCCTTAGTGACTTTTACCATACATAGAATATGGTTACCTTAATATGCGACCAACGTGAATGGCTCAACCTTATGTAATAAAAATGGTAAAATTAATAGCAAAATTTATGTTTCCTTCTCTTTCTACCTTATTTGAAATTGCTTTAATAATTAACTATCTTACGGCTTCCTATATATTTTAGACTTTGTTCAATATGGGGTTCACCGCGCTAGCTAGCGTCCCGGAATAGAAAATCTGATCATTTTACTCATTAGTTTAAATTAAATAGCGCACTTAATTTTGATTGCAGTCGTTTTTGTACAAGGCAGTTCAGAATAAACGGATTTGAAAAAAAGCATCTAGATTATTTATGTTAATCTTGCATAATTGCATCAATTTCAAGAAAAAATAAACAAGATTTTCGTAAAGGCTATGAATAACTTCAAAGTTAGATTTGTTTATTCACGTGTCTTTACTTATTGAATATTTTTGTTTCATTCAATCGTAATCTAAATTATCATGAGATAAATTTCTAACACTACTATAGAATAATTTAATCTAGACCGTAATGCCTTAACTTCAAATAGTAATATTATTATCTCTTTCATTAAAAGAAATGAGGAAATTTATTTTGACTACGTGCTTCATATGTCAACAGTACTAGAATAACATGATTTTGTAAACAAAACACATGAACCTATAAACGTTTATAAAACTTGCCCATGTTTTGAAATTCTCTACTTGAAATAATTTATATTTCAAATAACGCATAATACTTACTTATACAAAGAATAATTTCTTCATTACTTTCTTTTTAAATACCATTGTTTAAACTATACTAAAATAAAAATCAGCCATCATTAAAAGAGCGCACCTTTTGAATTGTTTACAAACTCAAAAAGAAACTGCCAAAATTCCTCCGAGATTTCCATTTTAAAAAAATGTCGATTATTGAAAAGAATTCCAAACTGATGAAACTTCAACATTAGGAAAACAATTTTATCATAACAAACTGCATATGAGATAGCAATTCTTTAAAAGCATAACTAAACAGTAGTTTCGTAATATTGTGAAAGGTAAATACAATCTGTTACACTGAATAGAACTGAATCAGACTGCCTTCGGGTTTGTCTGCGAATTGTTTTTAACTAACGAAAGATTTTAAAATCAAATCCTAACCCGTTCTTCTGAAATACTATAATACGAAGAGAAAACATCCGACCTTGAGGAGATCAGCGTATCGCGAATCTCGCAGAACTTTATTTGAGGAAAACCGGATCGAGAAACAAAAGGAAAGTTTGCCGAGGATCGATCGCGAAAAAGGCGCCAAAAGGGAGACACGTGGAAGGTGACCTTGAACGGCCCTTGAACCGAGCAACAGCTGCAAATGCGATCTCCAGGCAAGAGCGATTTCTTTTGCGTTCACTTTTTCTTTGTTGCACCCTAAGTTGTAGATGTTCTAGGAATTCAGATTCCCACGATGTTTACATTTTATTTCACAAAGAAAAAAAATATAGGCATTGACAGTACTGTAACTTTTTCGGAATAATGACCTGATGCTACACGGAAACGCAACTGCTGCATCAATACTGTGCGGCGAATAGGATTTTTCAATAATATATTTCGAACAAAGCCAGACAATTTAACTCCAGAGCAAGAATTCGACAAAGTAAGCAGATATATTTCTATGAGAGATTTTATTCTTCTTGATTCGATTGTTTTTGACAACAGTCAATACATGTGAAAATAAATCAGTAATATCACAGCGATTACCCGTTGAGTTTGAATGCGGATTTTAGGAATCGAAAATACCTTTTACTACATTCACAGTTTATGGCTATTGAATGGGTAGGTCTCGGTTGTAAGGTCAGAAGTTCGGGTGTTCAAGTCCCGGTTTCATGAAAAGTCGTTGGGGAATGCGGCGCGCAATGAGGGGAGGGGAAAAAAATTTTTTTAGCAACTAAAATCTTCTAAAATTATGAACAAATTCTATCATAATAGCGACATTTTTTTTCTAATAAATTATTGTTTAAATAGTTATTCAGGAATAAGTTTCTAAAATTTTGCATTTAACGGTTGCTTTTAATTCGCCCTTTTACGAGAAGCATATTGTAAAGTAAAAAATTAGTATCACTGTATTGAATTTAGTAGCATTGATTTTAAGGGAAAATCTGTTCTCGAGATCTGACATTACTCGTCCCAAAAGGATGGTTCCTGTCGTTTATTTCTTATTTTAATAAGAATACGCTATGTTCTAACCCAACCAATTTTTATGTTAACTTTATGTTTTAATTAGATCAGGGCCCCGTTTTAAAATTACAGAAGAGCTCTCCGCGGCAAACCTCATCACTTCTAAACCGTGGTCGGACGACACCTTAGCCGATATCCTCCTTCCATATTTTCACACTTCAACAGCAGGAAGTCGATTCACAGAGAAAGATTTAATTCGCATCAGACCAGTATACACGGCAGATTGGGTTTCAAAAATCCGCAACTCTCCGGTCTCGAAAACAAGATTGCCACTATATCACAGTGCTTTCCCCCCTCCATAGTAAAAACAAAAATAAAATTTGCAAGCTGCTTTTATATAAATTCTGGAGCTCTCTGTATTATTTAAAATCATTCTGTATTGGAAAGTTTGACCCGATTCACGGAAGTATCATTAAAAGCTGCTAATCCGAACACACTATAATAAGGTAGTACCAATAGTGTTGCCATAATTGCCAAGCATTAATACGGGACGTTTAAGTGCTAAATAAATAAAAGTGGGTAAGTAATGGTTTATTTTACTCCGATTAAAAACCAATAAAGTTTAGGCAATTTAATAAAAAGAACACGTAGAATAATAAGAAAGATGCAAAGCTAATCCTTTTTAGCCAGTCTTAAAGCTGATTTTACTTTATTAATTATATCATTTTCTTCTTTCACATAATTATAAAATTGGGTGAAAGTCCTTTTAAAATTATGAAGACAAATCAAAATTGCTTCAATTGTCTCTACTGCCTGAGTTAAGGAAGAAAACGGGACAAATAGTAAAACGGGACTAAGTAGTGACATACGGTGACAGTCCCGTATATACGGGACGGATTGCAACCCTAAGTAGCAACAGAGTAAGCGGTTTGAGCTTTCTACGAAGAGCCATGCCCACGAACATTTTTAATTAATTTCAAATATTGGTCACGCCAAATTTATGTATTTTAAAAGAAAGAATTTTAAATAGTTAAATATAAAATACAATGATAATTTATGGAGAGTACATCGATTTTTTAAACATTAAATCGAAGACAGGTTGCTATTTCTGTTTCATATAACATTGTTATTCCTACTTGAGCATTTCTTCTTGCTTGCTTAAGAAGGGCATAAAGGAGGTAATCGGATTTCCGACTTAATTTGTTACAATGGAAATGAAATACCGAAGAATCCACAAACACCGTCCTTACAATCACGTTAGCAGCGGCGGAATGCAAGACAACTGCAATGAATTTCAGACTAATGCAAGCTTTTTCAAGAACACAATTACGCATAGCACGTTTCAAGACGCACGAAAATAGTGTACTAATGTCGACTCATTATATAAGATCTTAACCAGTAACTTTTTTCCACATTGTTTCTTTCAGATCAATAGTTTTGGAAGGAGCCCATCACGGCGGGAGACGTGCTCCAGACATTGAATCGATCCCAACGGTTGCCATGGTAACGCGAACACGTGCTTCCTTAACCATCGATTACACTCCACAATTTCATTCCAATATCGAATAAGATTTTTAAAAAAATACCCAAATAGTATAATTCGCTCAATATTCTCCTGTTAAAATGGACTCAAACATAAAAGGACAGGGATAGATGGAGAGTCGACATTTAACGCATACATCATTCATATTGAAATTTTGTTTCATCACAATTCATTTTAAGACACACTGACAACTCTGTAATCTTGAGATAATCAGTCAAGACTTCGATATCTGCAAAGAAAACTTACCAAAAATAAATTTATCTATTCCCTAACTCATCAAGTAAAACAAACACACTCTTCTGTAGTTTTAATACAAAATAAATAAATGAAATAAAAAATAATCCGAACATTTAACAAAACATTAAACTACCGGTAAGGCTTGGTTTCAAGGCAAATTATCGCAAAAAAGACAAACTTAAAAAATAGCAAAAATAAATCGATTTTAAATATCGATATAATATCTAAGAATGGCCCCAACTTTGGAAGGGGAAAAAAAAAAAAAAAAACAACAACTAGCATGATAAACTGATGTACTATTTTTAACACCCTTTCTTTTTACACCCATCAACTCCAGTGAAACTATACACAGCTATATAAAAAGCTCATTAATATGCAATTAACATTAGTATAGTGTACAAGGAATTAGCTAACTTGTATATTAATTTTAATGTGTTCAGCTGAGAATAGTACATAAAAGAATCCTTTTTTTCTATTTCATGTTGAAATAAACCCAACCTTGATTTTTTAAAAGCCATGATGAACAATTATATATGATATTTGAAGTTTTTAACTTTCTTAAATCATTTTTAATGACACCTCATTTTAATTACTTCTACTTCCATCATAATAAGTGCACTACGACTTTCATTTCGAGTCACGAGTCTTCCAGGCAAATCCCCCTTTTGCCATATATAACCTCTCAGTGCATTGTTAATTGCCTTTTATGATTCAAGCATGTAGGCTGACAACAACAGTGCGCCGCTCGGGCGTAACCTCTTTACTCCTGGTCATGGAGCTACACATAAAATGATCCCTTTACCTATGAAAAGGTAACCTATCTTCAATGATTGTATAAAAGAAGATTGAGTCAACTGAAGTCTTTTCCTTGACTCGGATATTCTACATTTCACTCTTAATAAAAATGTTTCATATATATATATATTTTCAAGACTTACTAATTACTTAAGAAACTGTTTAAACGACTGGACTGTTTGAATAATCATGCTGCAGATTTATTTTTTAAATTTAAATAAATTAAACTAAATTTAAATTTGTAATATCAACAAACTAAATTTTGCTTTTTGAAAAATATATTTAATGAAAGATCTACTTTCCAAAAACCCCACTACATTTTAAAAGCTTACAGAAATCCATATTAAATTGTTCTTTGAAAATGTTTAATATGTGATGGAAACAATTATTTAAGTACAATTTCAGTCTTACCTTGCTTAAGTAGACTTGTACGAAAGGGAAATACAAAATCATTAAAAAAATATGTGACCAAACTTTAAGGGTAGGTCAGGCATACGATAAGCATCGAAAATAACATAGGAACATGGGTGTGCAAACGCCATCTGGAGGCAAAAGATGGAATTCAAAATACAGCATTGACCAAAATTGCGGGCACATTTTGAAATTTGCACTTTTTCAAATACCTCCTCGAACTTTGACCATATAAAGAATAGGCTTTAACTCACAATTTACATTGAAGAATCGGTCACGAGGGCATTTAGGGGACAGACCAAAAATTGGAAGTCGAAAAGTGATTTCGACTCACCCTGCTTCACAGAAAGCTGATAATGGTTTGCAACTTTCATAAATTATTTTGTGTGATATGCGCAATATTTACATGCTTTTTTACTTTCTCGTATACAAAGAGAAAGTATTGTAATCGTCAAAAAATTCGAACTCGAGATTTTGACGAATCTCCACGTTTTAGACCTCCCTGAGTCCGAAAAACACAATTTTGGAATTATGTCTGTCTGTGTGTTTGTGAACACGATAACTCGAAAACTATTAGAGATAAAGGGATGAAATTTGGTATGTAGTCTTTAAACATAATTTGCAGGTTTCTATCAAATTTTGGACAAAATCCGTCAGCGGGAAGTCTGTCTGTCTGTATGTCCGCGGTCATGCAAACACTATATCTCAAAAACTTGAATAGCGAGATGGATAAAATTTCATACACAGTTTTATTGTCATGAATGTAGGTCCCTATAAAATTTTGGGCCAAATCCGTCAAAAGGTTGACTGTCTGTTGGTCTGTATAATCGCATCTGAAACGAATCCGCTTATCTCCACGCGCATGTGTACTTGACGCAATCTTCTGTGCACGATATTTATTGACTCCTGCTTGGTGCTTTTGTTTTCATCCGATTCTCCATGTGCATGTGTACTTGGTAGCAATCTGTGCATGCAGAAAGATTGTCCTTGAGACAAGAAAGAGTAGAAATCAGTACGCATCTCTTTAAATTTGATTTTTTACCTAAATATTTTCTGATAGTCATTGGATCCTGGGTTACAATAAGTTCGAATTTTTTTATCCACGCAGGGGGAGGGGAAACAGCACCTTTTTCGAGAAGTATACGAGAAAGTTTAGGGGAGACCACTCCCGCTGGTTGTAAAAATAGCACCAATAATTGGGAAGATATAGAGGTTTCTATTAAAAAATCAGAAATTTTTCCACATGTTTCATGCTTATAACTTGTATGGTTTTCAACCAAATTACATGAAACTTACAGAATATGTGACAATATGTTGGAGAAGCATTGTATTAAAATTTGAAGTACCTTGATTTTATAAGAAAATATGAGCAATTGTAGCAAATATTTTTTTTATTGTGCATGTGTGAAACGTAACGTAATTTTTCGTTCATAACTTCAAAGACATACATATAGGACAACTTATATAAAAATTTCAGTTAAATACTGTTAAGATTCAGAAAGCTATAGGCATTTTGGACAATACTGTATTATTTTAAATGCCATCTGCTGCCCCCAGATAACATTTACATACCCAAATCCCTATGCGATTTTGGATGCTTACCGTATGCCTGACTGACCCTTATAGTTTAGCAACATTGTTTTAAAAATCACCCTGTATATTAATGCAAATATTTATAAATTCAAACTTCTACTTTTTCGAAAAGCATTTCCAAAAATATGGGCATCTAAAAATCTTCATACTTGCTTCCTATGGATTTAAAGTTAAATATTCAATTTAAAATAATGCATATGCAATATTGTTTCATATACAGGGGTGAAAACAGTAAAGATACAAAAAAGAGGAAAATTCACGAGAGTAAGAGTAGCTACATTTTTACGTGAGTAGAGACATGCATTAAGGAAGAGATAAATAAATCATTCATTAATAAGTGTTTACTTATCACAAAAAAAATTATGAAAAAAATATAGTCTTTCTTACCGCTATGTATGAATTTTTTCAATTACAAATACTTATTTTTAACATTATAAAATCAATGTTTTTTACTCACTTTCTTCAAATAGATACAATTAATAAATGTTTTATAATATCAATAATTTTTATAAAGTACATATAATAAACCTAAAATATATAAATCAAATTTTGGATTATAAAAGAAAAAGGCACAAAAGAGTCCTGCATAAATATCAGTTTTATGAATAATCACAAATTAACTATGCCTTAACCTCTAAACTGCCATGAATGAATTAATTCAAATAGTTCTTTTTATACAAGCTTATTTTTTCGTGTCATGTTTTCAAACATAGATTTAATAGTTTGGCAGCGACCACTGTTTTGTGTTAGTGCATTTAATTTTAAAAAATTGTCTGCAATTCATTATTTAGTTCTTCTAAAACTCTTTTTTCACCCTCCTCAGCTATTTTTAGCCATTCCCATCCCATCTCCATTAATTTTTAACACCTTTCTCCAAATGTTTAATATTCTCGGCGCTTTCACGGTTGTCAGTTCTTATCGTAGACATAATTAAAAATATTGATGACACAAATCACAATTTTATAACTCTTTCGCGTAGACACACATAAAGCAGTCCATTCATCTGTTGTTCATTCCATTCCATTTGTCCCAAGACTGGTTTTTTCCTCCCACCCATTCAAGTCGAAAAATCATGTGTGTCATTCAACTGTAGCTCCAAAGTGCGACACACTCACTGCGGAACTTGATATTTCAAAGTGTGCTTGCGGTAAGGGGTGAGCGACTTCTCTACAGCTGCTCTTCGATCTCCTCTTTCTTCCCCCACTCTGAGGATTTCAGATATGCTAATCGCTACCCTCTAAGCAGGGTCCCGATCCAGTCAAGCCTTTGATGTACCGACTACCCACGCAAAGGGTTTAAAAAAAAAAAATTGGCTCACGAACTGTCAGATTTCCGCTTGTTTGGAAATCCGACTTCTACTAGCTCCTATTCTAATTTTCATAGGTTTTCGACCTTGACGATTGTTTTTTCTTTCCCGTGTTCCAAAATTTCCATTTTGGATTTGAGATGAATGGCCCGCTTTAGTGCATTCGAACTTCGCATTCCGGTATGCTATGCTATGCCGAACACTGGGAAACAAAATGGCGTCATGAATATTATGCAGAAAAAATATCGTCTAAAATCTGAAAGAAAAACACGCGTAGAGAAATTTCTTAGAAATAACAAAATAACCCTTTAAACGAAGGCCAATGGCTTGAAACCTTGCATCCAATCCACATGATCAATCACAATGATGCACAAGCCCTGTATTAGGACGTCATTTTCTTCAAGTTCACTCCCTTCCCTGTCACTCACTTTCCAACAGGGAATGCCGGGGGAATTTGGTTTCTCATCCTCGGAAGTGAATAATAATAATAAAAAAGCAGAATATGAAAATTTAAAAGAAAAAAAAGGCAGAGTCAAAAAGAAATATACAAAAAAGCGGAAAATCATGGATCCGCGGAGGATTTTCACCCCTGCATATAATACCATGTATAATAGAAATCATTTAAAAATGTTACACATCTTGGGAAAGATTTGTAATAAATGTGAAACAAAACAGGTATTTTTTAATGCATTGAATGCCACATCATATTCTGAAATAGAATAAAGGTGGCACAGACTCTAACACTTCAGGAATGTGGCCGTGGCTACGACCCACCTGATCAGACACCATACCCGCAGGGCGCACAAGAAACAGGGACTTAGCCCCTACTCACAGAGGGTCACAACAGGGAGGGTTTTTTTCTCCCCTTAGAATTCAGAGAGGAAAGGGAGAGAGTGCAGAAGTGAATTTCCCTTATTGAATCCTCTCCCCCTTTCCTTATTATCCCTCTTTAAAAGAGAAAGTATTTTGTGGTCTCTCTTCCTTTTGCGTACTTATTTTTTTTAAATTTAACAATATGGATAGAGAAGATCTCACTGAAAGGAAACAAAGGTTATCAAGATAGAGATTTGCAGGATGGAGGGAGAGACAAAGCCAAGAGACATTAAACAGAATTCAGACCGCAAATATTGAAAACCGTCGTAAAAGAGAAACTGAAGAAGAAAGGCAAAAACGCCTTGAAGCTGACAAAGAATACCGTGAATGTATCCATCAGAAACAAAGTCAGGATATTGTAAATCAATCTCTTTACATTTGTGAAAAGTCAAGTTGAAGGTAAGTGAAAGTCAAGTTGAAACACAACACTGTGGACCAATGAATGTAATAAGTGAATATAGCAATGCTAAAAACTTTCTACGCGAGTGTCCTTCAGACAACACAACTTTCGTTAGTAAATCTGCGGCAATCAAATCCGAGATACTGTTGGCAAGCTAAAAGCCCGTCTTAGACCGGCACAAATCTTCTAGTTTATTATAAGAAGGACTAACATGTTTTTACTTAATTTTTTAAATTACTTAAAGAACATTTGGCCCCTCAGAAATTTATTACATACCAGACTTTGGCATTCAATGTATTAACATATTGATCGGGAATGGTGAAACATTGTCATATCTACCCATTGTGAAACAAGTAGTACAAACTTTAATTCCCCGGTTAACAGGTTAATGGAAAATTGTTATCCGGCAGATATTTAGCTTCCCCGATTTATAAAGTGAAAAACCAAAAGTGAAAATATGCTTATGACAGATGTTAGTGAACACATAAAAGTCAAGCTTTTTTTTATTGCTATTATTCATGAAGAATAACAAAAGTTCTAATAATTTAATAACAATTGAAAAAAACAGCAGGCTTCAAATCATAAGTAATTTAACATTTATTTCCAAGATTCCAAAGAAGATCCTGATAATCTCAGTGACAGAATAACTGAAATCATTAATAACATGCAACTCGGTTTTGAAGAATCGTATGTCGGTATAAATATTATGTGTTTGCTATACACTTTTTGTCCGAATTTAATATACATGGGAAAGGTTATAAAATGGACTAATATCAATACATATTTAACATAGAAACTAAAAGTTTGGAAAATACATAGAAGTTAATCAATGTTTATGTCATTCAAAAGAATGATCAATGTCAATATGGCCTTATTTTGAAAATAAATTAGAAGTAAAAAATAATTATCTAAGAGCATATCCAACTTTGCAATTCAGAATATCAAGAACTTCCATGACAAATAATTTTTCAAGTTTATTACTTTAATTTCATAAAAGGTAAGGCTGTCAATTTTAAGAATAATTAAAGTTCATTCATTATAAAGCTTTTATTTATTTATCTGTTCATATATTTTTTCAAATATTAAAATACTAAACTATTATGCAGATTAACGAAAAAATGGCTTACATAATGTTCAATGATACCAGCTACTGTGTTGGGGGAGGGGGATTGCCCGTAACAGTGTATATCAGCATGCTATTGAAAATGCATATTTACGTTGTACGTATGCATCTTTATCTTAAATGCATGCTTATGTTGATAAATAACTACATTTATTCATGAGTAAATATAGAAAGTCTTTCTCATGACAGAGCAGCCCAAATTTAAAATGTCTGCCTTGTATAAAATTGGAAACTAAAACTGAATTGAGGATTTCTCTCTCTCTCTCTCTTTTTTTATTGATCAAAGACCTTAGCAAAACACACAGTATCAAAAATTATATAATTATAGAGGTAAATGTTTTTCAGAATTATGCATAGAAATCTACAGATACACCAATTCATTAGCTAAATTCTATTTATGAGAATATGCAGTGGTGGATTTTCACAATATGAGGCCACAGGCACAAAACTGTTTCGAGTCCTTCTAACCAATGTCGTAAATTCAATGTCGACCTAGCACTGCAATATACATCAAATAGATTTCGAGGCCCACAAATGCCTCCAACGCCTGTACGAAAAACCGCCACTGAGAATATGAGTGCTAACCAGATGTTACAGAGACTGAACTTAAAGAGGAAAAGCAAGCTTAATTAAGAAAACACAGAAATAGCAAGAAATTTACATATAGCCAAAGATCAGATGGATGCAAACTGCAGTTTTCCTTGTGGACCAAGGAAAAAATTACATTTAGTAAAATATATTTCTAATATAAAAATCACTACTAACAAACTGATAAACTGTGATATTGCAAACTTAATTTCCACATATTTTAATTACTACAATTTAATATAAACAATAATTTAATCTTTTACAATTTAATATACATGATCAAATTGTAAGATAAATTTTTTCCTCCTTGAACAGCACTTGAAAATATACAATCCCAAAAGATTTTTATTTAAATATTTTACAAATTTAAAATAGAGACAACTTTGGATATTGAATGAAAGTTGCGAGATTAATGTTTACTATCAGGTTTTTTTCTTTCTTTTTCTTATCGTATAAATTGCATGATAAAAGTAAAACAGTTTACAAATGCACCTATTAAATACTTTTATTCAACCTGACCCATTTCCTGTTGGTAAAAATGAATTTTATAATCGAGTTTTTACTCGCTTCCTGATGTGCTAAAGTTCAGAAAATTGTGTACATGCGAGTGTTCTTGTGTTTTTGACAACAATGAACTTAAATATTTTCAGAACTTAATTATCTGTTAGTCAATTAAATAAAATGTTGATTATGTACCAGTGGCACCACCTGATAGTAATAATTGATCTCAAGTAGTAGTCTAAAAAGTAGAAAATAATTAAAATGACAAAAAATTATGCTGTTAAGTACACTCATAAAAGTGTATTTTTAAAAACTATTTATAATTAAATGTATTTTACTTCATAAATAAGGAAAAGATTCATGCAATATTCTTTTTATGAACATATTTCACAAAAATAATTTTATTCAAACAAATAGTATTTTTATTATTGACAATCATTAGCCTCATTTCTCAATTCATTCATATGATTTAAATATTTTATCAATAGACTATAAGGAACAGTATAAGCTTATCCTGTTAATTTAAGTGAAATGAACTTCCCACGACATAAAATGGTAGTTTCACTGTTTTCATTCTAGAGAAAGGTGTACAGAAAGCATGATATTGCATGAGGCTCAAGGATCACCTAAGAGAGGGAGCAAATCTTACCTTGCTCAGCTTTTCGCCTTCTCGGTGTGGCAACAGTGCTCGAAGCGATTGAAAACCAGCATTTATACTCTGCATGCGCCGCCTTTCATTGCTATTCGCAATTTCCCGTCGAATTCGTTTTTCCTGTTCTAATAGGCTTTTAGGAGAAACTGGACGACTACCTAACCTGCAAGAAATAATCAGAATTAATTTTTACTCTAATTACAAACGTAAATTTATAAAATAAACTCAATTTTTCGGACAAATATTCCATATATTTTTCTATATTTATTTATCTTGACACATTAAAAATGAGAATAATTACAGAAAAGCATGTATTTTAACAGACCATAAACTTATAGAAAAAGTCTGAAAAGTTTAAACAATATGTCATTCTGTTTTATATAGCTTGTCAAAAATAATTTCTGTATTTTCCGGCAAGGTTAACAAATTACTACTGCATAAACATTTAAAAGTTTTACACATTATATTTTATAATGCACTTATGTACAAAAAAGTTCCATAAAGAACTGGGAAACATAAATAAGAAATATTTTTGCATCAAATTATCTCTCAATTTAAAAGAACTTTAATTCTAAGAGAAAAGTACCACTGAAATACTGTGCTGCACAGAATTTTGCATTTTTGACAAGAGTAAGTTATTCCATAAAGACTGAATCACAAATGTAGGCAACACATAATAGTTACGATATCTCGTTGATATGGCCATTTTTATCTTGTAAATTAACTTATTTTACATGTTACTCCTCATTGTACTGTGTATGTAGTTATGATAGTAAAAAGAAGGCAAACATTAATACTTACATTAAACTCCTCTTCAATGAGGAGTTTAGAAATTGCATTACAAAAAGAAATATATGACAACTTCAGCAGACTAAATTCGGTCTTGCATAGTATTTTCATTTGAAACTCTGTTGTACAGTTTCTTACAAATTTTTTCTACAGGCAACTTGTTTTCGATTATTATAAAGACCCCATATATGCATGGTGAAAAAATTTCGTGATCACCTGCATATGGATATGTTTCAAAATAAAATAAGTCAACATATAAATTACTAATGATTAACAAAAATATTAAAAAATAGATTAAGATTTAAACCTATTAAAAAAATTATCAAATTAAAATTTAAACCTATGGCATAACAGGTCAATTCTTGGCCATATTCATTGAGGCCAAAATAGAAAAATTCGTGTTTTTCCCCTTATCACATCTCTTTCAACTTCCAAAACACGACCACCCATTTATCACCGATGTAAGAGGAAAACACCCAGAACACCACATAACATTTTGTCAAATATTAAAAGACTCACTATCAAATATTTAGGTGGACGACGTAGCTCAAATGCACGCTAAAATCGTTTGCATTTTTTTTTTTAAAGAACTAATTAATATATATCACTGCTATTATACTTTGTTGGTCAAACCAAGTTCTGAACATATTTTTACAGATTAACTAAAATTCAAATTGAAATATGTCTTATAACTTACATACCGTGGAGAGATTTAGCTTAGTTAAATTAACGTCCCAATTGAAACAACAAATGAATTATTTCAGGACGGACTCCGCAATTTTGAACTGTGACAAGATGGAAAAGCCAACATCGGTCGTTTACCTCCGACAGATTTAAAATGCATCGGAACCGCGCATGCGGCGGATCAAAGGTAGGTTCGAGTTTCGAACCGGCGTCCCTCCAATTCCGAAATTCTGTCACCCACCCCCCTCAAACAGAGGATTTAAAAAAAAAAACATTGGATTCTCAGGCTCCCCCATATGCAGAATAAAAATTGCTTAAAATTCCTTAAACCGATTTGTCTGTGCCCCACGCAAAAGTACGAAAAAAGATAATCCTCTAGCTGATAGATAATAATCGTTTGACACAGCAACAAATCGCTGCTAAATGATGCAACTGCAAACGATCGCGAAGATTAGCATAACGTGAAAACTGACTCTGATGACAGTAAATCTTTCCACTGGATTAACTGTTTCTATAGAATTTTGCCGAAATACTTTTAATGAAATTTAAAATGATGAAGTATCATCAAATATTTTTACAGATTTTAAAAAAATGATTGCTCGAAAAATAATTATTATATAACCGAAAAAATTTTCTATGACCACAAGTGCATTCATACGTAATGAAGTAATATAAACTATACAAGAACCAATCTGTAAGCGACTGGTAACGTTTCATGGCACCAGAACCAGTTTTGGCCGTATTGCACCAAAGATATGGTGGAGAAATAGTAATAAGATTACCCCTTTCGCGCAGAATAACAAGTCAGACTCAAAGAGTACTTTTGTGGCCATAATGCGTATTAACGAGTCAGACTTGTGGTATATTTGTGCAGTTATGAAAAGCATAACTTTTCAGTATCTTTTAGGTTATTTCTATACTGCACTGCCTAAACGCATTTTGTCCGCAAAATATACACAATGACTGCTGCGCGAATTGATTAAGACCCAAAACCCAACACTAAAATTTCAGATATAACGGCTTTAAACAAAGTAATAGACAAAATAACATGATGAAAAATAAAATTAAGTAAAAATTATTCGACCGAACTTAAACCAACACTAAAATTTCAGATATCACATCTACACACAAGATAAAAATCACATGAAAAAAGTATAAAATTATCCGATTACAATTTCAAAAATTCACAAACAAGTTTAAGGCTATTTAACATCACAAAAAGTCAGAAAACATGCAAAAAAGGATCTAAAGGACGAGTCCTTTTCCACCGTTTCTTCGCGAGAATTAGAAGTTTTACATATTTACAACAAGTTTAAAGCCGCGCACAGCCATGCCATCCTTTCCCAATACAAAGTCAAAGCCGGAAAAAAAAAAAAAGTGAATTTCACCCGAGTATTTATATAAACACCGCAATCACAGATTCATGAGACGAGAGGAGACTGACTGAAAACTCCCGATTCCGAGCATAGAATGAAATTTATCTTCTACCGAAAGGATTTAAAACACTAATTTATGAACACAAAAGAATCCAGTTTCTGTGTTTAGTTAAAAAATAATTTGCTACCGGACGTTCCATTGTTACTTCCCCCCCTCCTGTAGCCTTTTTTTTTTTTTTTAATATCTTTTATTTACAGGGTTTTCTTTTTCCTTTCAATCGAAGGAAAATTAGAAGGGTATTTATTTGATAGCGCAATGACAGATTAACGAGAAGAGATTGATTGAAAATTCTAACTTGAAGTATTGTCTGGATTTACCCTCCACAAAAAGGATTCAATACATTAATTTATGAACGTATCAGAAATAAAACTAACTGCGTTTACCTTAAAAATAATTTATCACCTACATAAATTCTCGTATCATTCCACTATTTTTTTTCCCCAACGATGCTTTTTAAAAAAATGTCTACCATTTACGGGTTTTTTTAAACCCTGTAAATAGTAGACATTTAAAAAAAAAAGCATCATAGGGGGCAAAAATAGTGGAATGAATTGAGTTTCAGAATTGAGGAGATTGATAACTCCAATTCGGAGTATGGAGAGAATTTATCTTAAAGGATTAAAAACACCGATTCATGAATGGATGAGGAATCCAACTACTCCGTTTAACTCAAAAACAATACATCACCCGTATCATAAGGTCGTTATTTTTCTTCCCCCCCCCCGTTGTCTTTTTAGAAAATATTTATTTACTGGGATTGTTTTATCTCATCTAATCAGAAAGATGGAAAATTAAAAGGGTATTTATTTGATAGCGCATCGATAGATTTATGAATATCAGAAACGAGAAGTGATTGATAGAAAACTCCAACGTTGGAGTATCGGATGAATTTATCTTTGACAGAAAGGATTAAAAGCAGTGATTTATGAACGGATCAGATTGCCTTTAGCTTTTAATTTATCACATGCATAATCCTGGTATCATCCAATATTATTTTTTTCTTATGGTGCTTATCTCATCTTATACTCCACTATTAAATAAGCTGAATATTTATTTAATAGCGCAGTGATGTATACCGAGTTACAGAAATTATACGAGATTAAGAACTAGAAGATGGTGTATCGGATGAATTTATCTTCGACAGAAAAGATTAAGAACATTAATTTGTGAACGTATCGGGAACAAAGACGCTTTTTACTTTCTCGTACACGAAGTACTGTAATCGTCAAAAAATTCGAACTCCAGATTTTGACTAATCTCCACGTTTTAGACCTCCCTGAGCCCGAACAACACAATTTTGGAATTATGTCCATCTGTGTGTCAGCAAACACGATAACTATTAGAGATACATGGATGAAATTTGGTATGTGATCTTTACACGTCATTTGTACGTTTCTATCAAATTTTGGACAAAATCCGTCTACGGGAAGTCTATCTGTCTGTCCGCGTTCATGTCAACACTATAACTCAAAAACTTCATAGCTAGATAGATAATATTTGGTACACAGTTTTATCATCAAGAAGGTAGGTCCGTATCAAATTTCGGACCAAATCCATCGAAGGGTTCATTGTCTGTCGGTCTGTACAATCTCATATTTTTTATCGCAATAACTTTTTAACAAAATTACTTAGATAAATGAAATTTGGTACGTGGCCTTCTTACGATAATTGTAGATTTATGTCCAATTTTTGTGTCAGTCGGTTAAAAAAAAGGCGTTCAAATTGCATAATTAATTTTTCTAATCCGTTTCTCCATGCGCATGCGTACTGGTAGCAATCTCTGTGCACGCGGAAGCTATTCGGCGAATTACATCACTTTGTCCTTGAGCCGTGTGATTTTAATCGGTACGCAAATCTTTGAATTTGATTCTTTACCTAAATATTTTACAATCACTATAATCTACAATGAAAAACAGTCTGATAGACATTGGATTCTGGGTTACAGTAGGTTCGAATTTTTTTTTTATCCAAGCGGGGGAGGGGAAACAGCACCTTTTTGGGGAAGTATACGAGAAACTTTAGGGGAGACCACTCCCGCTGGTTTTAAATTATCTATTACTTACAGTGTTTTGCAATTTTTTTTTTCAGAAAGAAGGAAAATTAGCAGTGTATTCGACAGCGCAATGACAGATTTACGAGTTTCGGAAACAAGAAGAAACTCCAAGTCGGAGTATCGCATGAATTTTACCTTTGACAGAAAATTTTAAAAAAACGCCAATTTACGAGTAGACTAATTCATTACACGCATATGTTATTATTTTTTCTGCTACGGTGCTTTTTTTTTTAAATTATTCACAAGGGTTTGGCATACCTTTTCAGAAAGAAGGAAAATTAGCGGGGTATTTATTCGATAGCGCAATGACAGATTTATGAGGTTCAGAAACTCCAATCGGAGCATTGCATGAATTTTATCTTTGTCAGAAAGGTTTAGAAATGCTTATTTATGAATGGACTAGATAGCGTGTAGCTATTAATTCATTACAAGCATAATCCTAGTATCTCATTTGAACGGGTTTTTCCCCCCTCCCTCCTACGATGCTTACTATTTTTTTTAAATCTTATTTACGGAGGTTTTGCATACCTTTTTCAGAAAAAAAAAATAGAGAGGTATTTATTCGATAGCGCAATGACAGATTTATGAGGTTCAGAAACTCCAATCGGAGCATTGCATGAATTTTATCTTTGTCAGGAAGGTTTAGAAATGCTTATTTATGAGTAGACTAGATTGCGTGTAGCCATCAATTCATTAGAAGCATAATCCTAGTATCCATTCGATCGGGTTTTTCTTCTCTTCCTAGGGTTGTTTTTTTTTTAATATCTTTTATTTACAGGAGTTTCTCATACCTTTTCAGAAAGAAATTAGCGGTGTATTTATTCAATAGCGCAATGACAGATTTCTGAATTTCAGAAACTCCAATCGGAGCACCGCATGAATTTTATCTTTGACAGAAAGGTTTAAAAACACTTATTTATGAGTAGACAAACGGGTCTATTCTGGTAACCCCAGTTGGGTTGGGAGACGTCACTTTTTCCGCACGTTAACAACGGGAAAAGTGACGTCTCTCAACCAAAGCCGGGTACCAGAATAGACCCGTAGATTGCGTGTAGCTATTAATTTATTACAAGCGCAATCCTAATATCATTGGATCATTATTTTTTTTCCCCCTTCCTTTGGTGATTTCCTTTTAAATATCTTTTATTTCAAGGGGTTTCGCATTTCTTTTCAGAAAGATTGAAAATTAGCAGGATATTTAATGGATAGCGCTTTGACAGACTTAAGCTTCAGAATTGAGAGGTTGATTGAAAATTCATGAATGTATCTTCAACAGAAAGGATTAAAAATATTATTTTATGTGCATCTTATTTAAGATATATTAGCATCTCGTTTTAAAACTTAATGGCTAATTTGGTACTAACCTCTCAATTTTGAACCATGGTTGTATGACAGAGCAGGCACTCCCCTCTCCAAACTTCCACACCACACCAGCAGGTGCATGTTTGACCCCCACCCTAGATTTAACGTACACTAGGCCCACACACATGCCGCATCCAGAGTTGTATCGGGTTTCAAACCTGGAGCCCTCCGGTCCCTAACTGGGGAACTTAGACCAGGCCCTCTTATGAATGGATCATGGAATCTAACTACTGCCTTTAACTTTAAAAAATCTACCGCATGCATAAATTCTCGTATCATTCGACAGTATTTATAAATGTTTTATTTACAGGGTTTTAAACTTCGTTTCAGAAAGAACGAAAAGTAGCTAGCTATTTATTTGATAGAGCAGCGATTGATAACAAGTTTCAGAAACGAGAAGACATTGATTGAAAACTCCACATTAGAGTATCGGATGATTTTATCTTCCACAAAAGGATAAAAAACATTAAATTTATCGCAAGCATAATCTTCCGTTTCATTCGTATTTTCCTTCCTACAATGCTCTTTTTAAATATATTTATTATTTACAGGGTTTAGTATTTTTCAAAAAGGAAAATTAGCAGAGTATATGTGATAGTGCAATGATAGATTTGGTTTAAGTTTTATTGCACAAGAGCCTCTTTGTAGGATTATACTGCACCAAACAAGTACTTATTCTTTCCAAGCAATGAGTTCAGTCGTAGAATTAATTAGATTGACTAAGAATTACAATTCGGAGGAACGGGTGAATTAATCTTATCTTCATTATTTCCATAGGGTTTATTTTTCCTTATATTAATTGTGTAACGAGTCTCTTATATCTTTGAATTTTACAAATGCTATGCAATTGTCTGAGGATTTTCTCCTCATAATAGGCGTAATTGTTTCCCTACTTTCTGTAGAACAGGATTACTGAAACTTTTCCCACTCTTGACCCCACTTCAAATGTAAAAAATAATTTGCGACCTAAAGTTGGAATCAAAAGAATGTTAATTAATGATGACAAGTTGACAGTTTAATTAATAAAATTTATCTGAAATTTTAAAGTAATGTTTTCACCAGTGAATGTTTCATTTTTTTACTTACTTTCAAATTTAGAGGCCGCAATATATTTATTAGGTATGAATTACGGCAGAGAATGGAAAAGTTAAGAATCCCTGTTCCAATTATTGGAGTTTCGGTTTAAGTCCATGATCAGCAAACGATTGAAGAGTCAATATGCCAACATAGATTCAGGATAGAAGTTAACAAGTGATTAGATATTATGGTCGGCGACTTCTATGTCATTTCCAGCATTTGTTGAACTAGGTATAATCTTTTAATCTGCAATGAAGTAACGTTCGACGTCTGAAGAGGTTTTTCAGAATCAAGAGTTATTTTTGATTTTATTATTGTTACTTGTTTTAAGTTTCATTCTAAGCACTTCACATAAACTATTCTACAGATCGGAACATTAGGGTAAGATGAAAATTTTCAATGTTGAGACTACTGCTCTTGAAACTTTTCTATAGAATCAGGTTAACTTTTTTTTTGGTAATTGGATATAGAACAGGTTTTATAATAACAGATTAGCGGTTCACAACCTTCATTTCCTCGAGTACCCCTTGATTAATCTTTATATTTTCGCGTACCCCCAACTCTCATATCCTCCCCCAACCATCCACCTATTCAAAAGTTTTTATCAATGATGCGAAAGGGCTCACGTCAGCTTGCGAGTCGAATGACTTGAAATAATAACATTTGCTGGACTTATTTATGATTTTACATGTTTACAATAGTATTAATTCAACGTCAAAACAAATGAAATCAGTATTGTAATAACTTTGCATTAATTTATAAAGACAGCTAAAAACCACACTCCGTAATAATCAAGCATTAAAAAAGGCAGTTATTAAATTAGTTATTTAACCAGGGGAAGCAAAATTCTATATCTTTAATTCTTTATATTTTCTTGTTTCCGCCATTACCAACTTTTATTTCGCGTAACCCCAGGTTAGGAACCTCTGTTCCAGATGAGTCAGAATGTATGATTTGAAGTTGATTTGACTTTCCCTGGTACAAGATCCTCGAATGGGATAAGCTGGAATGTATGATTTGAAGGGACTGTTTCTTCCGATGGTATAAATTTAAAATAGCAATTTATGGCTACTACCTAAGTGTACTTGCAACACCGCCCTTCTCTTAAGGTCACGTTATCCATAAAATTTATTAATGAATAAAATTAGTCTAATCTTTAACTGTCGTTTCCTTTTTGCCTAAGATTTTGGTCAAGATATTGTACCAGTTTTGCGACGATTAAATTAAGATCGTGGAAAAATCATTTTTGCCTATAGTCAACAACTCAATTTTTTTTTCCAGTTCCAGAAATGAATAGATCTATTTAGAAAGATTCAATGTTCTTTTCTACAATAAGTAGTACTGATGATTAAATGGAATACTTACATTACCATATCACATTTTGTGCCCGTCATGTGAAAGTTTGTCTTTTCCGTAGTAAGGAAAAGACACTTTCACAGGAGGTGACTATGTGGCGAATTATGTTAAATCTTGAAATGTAATAATAGGAAACTTGAATGCACTGTAAAATATGGAACGACCTCACTAAAAAAGCATGAATAGAAACTTCTTGCATGTTTCAGTCGAAATAATTTAATATTTGGTTTCAACCAAAACGCGTTTTGTTTTTTGGGGGGGGAAATATAATTTATTTCCATACATGCGATTAAGTGTTAAAAGGTCAGTTCCAAATGGTGTTGGTTCCAGTGACATCACATTCGCAAGACAAACCCAACAGTATGCCATCTAACTTGTATGGTGTCTTGCGCTGGACGCCACTTCTCCCCCCCCATAAAATAAACAATAAAATCCCAAATTAGAGTGGTGCATTTGATGTGCGTCACATGAGTAAAAATTGAGCCTCTAAACAAGATTTAGATCCATGAAAATTAGAAAGTGGTCTTCAATAACATCTTTGAATTTTTCACCATGTAACCAATGGCAGCATACTTGTTACAGAACTGAAAAAAGAAATTATGTATGCAATTGCATACGGAGACCATATGCATTTATTAATCTACAGAGCAAGAGCACTATTCAAGACCTATAGCAGGCCCATTATATTGGAGAGGAATTTGAATTTAATTTTATACTTTTAAGTATGAAATGTCACAGCCGAATACACATCAATATGAAAGAAGATACTCATTAACAAATTTTTGTTTAACATTTTAAGCTAGTGTTAAGTATCAGAAAACCTCATCCTTTTACATGTAATGGCCATTAATATGATTAATAATGACCGAAGTATTATTTTATAATTGAATTTTCACTTTTAAGCATGTATTTAGAAGAACAGTATGTTCTTTTCAGTGTTTAGACTAAAGCCAGTATCATAAGGTTTTAGGAAAGGCATTTTACTCGCATATTTTCTTTCGGTAAAATGGCTGTTTTTTTTTCCAAATTGAAGAAAAACCATATAGAATTAGTTAAATTAGGAAACAATTAGTTAAATCTTTTGCCTCTGCACTTTGCAAACTATATGATTTAATTTAGTTATCCAAGTCAACAGATTAAAGAAGAAATTCTCATTTTTTTAAAGGTATTTTTAAAAGTAGTTTTCCAATATTAGGTTTTACAATTTTGTTGTCATTACTAACCTCCTGTGCTGTTAAAACACATGATGTTCAGCAAACATCATACTTCAAATTAAAAGCTGGAAATTCAAACAATCTGTTCCTAATCCTATAAAAACGGTTCCTGAACTGTTGGACGGAAAACATTCATAATTAATCCTTTCGCTATGGCGATTCGCTTTGTTATGGCACCACTGCTGAACAGACTCCCATGTAAAAGTGTACACATTGCGGGCGGATAGTGTTTGGAGTTTGTGTTGTAGTCTTATGCCTGGAAAACGCCACCTTGACATGCTCTTGGAAGAAAAGTGGCTTTCCTTCAAATATTTGGCTTCCCGACTTGTCAATATATTCTTAATTTCTACATAAATAATAATTAGAATTAAAATTCGAATGAATGCCACCAGTGGTGGTGACTAGGTGGGAAAAGTAGGGGTGGGGGGCAAAAAATTTATAGACAACGAAAAGACCCAGGAGTACAAGGGAAAGCGGTAGACAGCAAAATTAAAAAATTTTTTAAAAAATTTCTCTTTTTTCCCAAAACAATTTCTTTTTTTTTTTTTTTTGTAATTTCTAGTTTCAGGCAGCCAAAATTAAATTTAATTTTCCATAAAAAAAAGTATAGGGGCGACTGACCCCCCCCGACTTGTCACCAGCGCTCGTCTAAGCAGATTGATATGTGGTTGCCGGCTATAGACAGCATTCGTCTACGTGGGTTGATTTGTGGATGCTGCCGTTCATAGCAAAAGGTTAATCTGTTTTACTTGCTGTATCTAATGATTTTGTAGCCTTCATAGGGTAGGTTGAATTCTTATACTGTACTTTATCACTCCGAGAGGCGCTAACAGCTTTTTACGTTTCTCATGTTCAGTTCAAAAGCAGATAGCTCATATTTATATGCATGTTTTCTTAAAAATTAATGTATAGAGTACTCTTAAGATTTTAGAGATATAATTAAATAAAAAAAAAAGAGTTCATTCGCTATAAAAGCTAAGTTTTCAAAACTGACGGCTAAAGTTCAAAATAATTGCGCGCTCAGAGGGTTCAAGACATTAATTCGTGCCGCATGTTAATAATCATAAAATTTAAACTATAGCATTAAAATTTGTATAAAGAATTACTGCATAAATTTAGAAATTTCAGTTATGAACAACAAACATTTAAGGACTGTATTTATCTGTAGTTAGAGTATTATGAATATTTTCACAATATGCTGATATGTGTGTGTGATAGTTGTGGCTCATGTATTGGAATCGGGGGAGGGGTGAACTGTAACTTATAAATGTTTGATAACTGAAGATATCCACTTCAAAATAATTGCGAACGCTTATTGATTTTATTCTTTTTAACATTGAAATGCAACATCAGTCTCCGATGTAGTCATAGGATTTAAAAAGTTAATTTTACTAAGAACAATATTTGTTACACACATTAAACTAGATTAATAAATTTACAATATACCTGCATATCACATTAACAAAATTTTTGAAGTTATAGAGTACAGGATAAGCACTACATAAAAACATATGAACACAAAAATGATAACAGCAGAACTAGTCCTCCGACAATGCCAAACTTCAGTGTGCAAACAAGGCAGTCTTATCCAATGGGCTATAGTCCAGGGGCACCATTGATCCAAAGGTACTTAAGAAATTATTACAATGGATTTTAATTTTGAACCAAAAAAATATTTAATTATAATTTTAAATACAGTAAAAGTAAAAATATGATTATGGCTGGTAACTAAATAACCATCGGTTTTGTAATGCTGCATAAACATGCATACCATTTCAAAAAATATTCATACAGAGATAATCAGGGACAAAATCCTACAAAAAGAAGTTACCTGTCAAGCAAAATCCTATTTTGAAAAGTCACCAATTTGAAAAATTTTAAGCCGTTAATCAGAGAACATGCAAAAGTTTTGCTCCTCAATTATTTTATTAGAAAAGTATTTTCTTTGGGCCATAGGCTCTCAAATTCCTAGTTACACTTCTTATCCCTTTAAGACCGGACGTATTTAACAAATTGTTTAAATGCCGACTACAACTCAAAAATGGACGATATCTGCCATCCAATGAGAAAAATAGATCTATAGGAATTCTAGAAACAAGAAAAATCATTTCTTCCGGCATTTATTGCATATAACTAACCAGGAACAGAAATGTAAGCTAAAGCCTAACCCGCACGATCGTACTTTTAAGCTTGTGGTTGAATGGAATGCATGTATAATGTTAGTGAATGAACAAAGAACAAAATATGGAGTTAGTTACCTAACAATTTGGTTCTACTGGATTTCGGTTTTCTAACAGTACCTCAATAAGGATTTCTACAAGTTTCTGTACAAAAGAATAGCGCACTGGGTTGCAGATGATAATTTTTAAAATAACAAAATAATTATAATGAGTCAACCAGATAGCACTAGTCACAAAAATAGATATCAAATGACAATTAAACAGAAACATTTAATTTTATACTAAAACACATAAAATTCGACATTTTTTCTTGAATATTTCAAGACTGTTTATTACCTTAATTTCAATTAATTTTCAAAAACTTGATGTATCTTTATTAAAAGGAGTAATTTGCAGTGGTGTAACTATAAAGTGACAGACCTGGCAAAATGCCAGGAGCCAAGTTTTGAAGGCCTGGTTGGACCCAAGGTAAAATAACTAAGACACTGCTGTCCTACCTAATGACCTTAAATTGTCTAGTTACACCATCGATTAACAACATAAGAGAAAACAAAACTTAAGAAAAAATAATGCACATTAAACCAAAATAGTTTCCTTTGGGACACTACTGAAGACAATAGTTAAAAAATTAAAGCAAAACATCAATTGAAAAGAGAACCAATACTTGCAGTACATAACCGCAGGAACTTGGAAAAGCCTATGGGTGATATAAACATCTTATATAACCTTATAGTATCCTTTGCTAGAAGCATTGTGACTTTACACTTAGTTTCTACAGCACGTTCTTTGTAGTTTCTAAGCATCTCCTACCACGTTCATTTTGTTTTATCTTATTCTTCTCTTATGTTTCACCTCATACTGATAGTCTTTTACCCCATGTTCGATACATAAAGTCCAGTGGAATTGGTCTATAGCAATTCTAATTAAGTTCATATAAAAGTGCAAATATAGAATTGCATTTACAATAAAAGTCTATTGCTTAGCACAACCTTATATCTCCGACACCCTAAATTCAAGCTAGATCCAATATATTATGCTTCTTCCCCTCCTTTTATCTGATCAAAAACCTTTCTAATGATGCACTATATTACTATCATCATTATGAAGTTACATTAATCATGCAAGATTTAAGAATGGCAAACCTTGGTTTTAGTACATATAAAATCTGTATAATTCCGCTTACTCTCCAACTCTATCTCAAAAAGTCCAATGTTTCCTTGATAGCACACGTAACTCGAAACGAAGTGTCACTCT
>BGPR01001145.1:0-31435 GCA_013235015.1 Araneus ventricosus | reverse complement strand
CCAGTGCACGTATTCTGAAAAGTTTGAACTCTTTTCTTCATAGTTAATTTATAAAATCATCAGTTAAAACATTAAATGTTTTATGGACAAATATATTTAACCCTTTAAGCCAGCGGTTCCCAACCTATGGACTGCGGAACGCTAGTCAAGAGTCGAAATCCAGGGAGTTTTAAGAGTTGACACTCGTTTTTTGCATTATAAACAATATATTTTTAATGCTTTTACAATAAGCTTTACTACTAACATATATGTACATATAATATATATAAATGATTATATGTATTAGTATTTTTTATACTTGTTAATTTAGTTAGTGGGCCTCAAAATATTTTTTACACAACAGGTGATCCGCACAACCAAAAAGGTTGGGAACTGCTGCTATAAGCATTTGAGCCATATTTTCCTCACTTTCCCTGTTCAGTTCAAAAGGAGATAATTCGTGTTTATGTATATAATTTCTTAAATTACTGTGGATAAAACATTCGAGATTTCAGAGAATTACCTAAACACAAAGATCCAATTACACATTTTTAAAGCTAATTGATTAATTTAAAAGCCTTGTTCCTGAAATGTCAAATTTTCAAGACTGCTTTCTACTTTCAAAAGTTAAATTTTATTATTCACTTTAACCACTTAACAGTTTCTTTTTACTGCCAAATTGTATCCAAAAATAAGCACATTTTTTTATAAGCAATTCTATATTTCAATTGATCAGCAGTCAAAACAGTTACAAGTATTGATTTTATTAATTTTTGAGAATTTTTAATTGCAGGAGAAGAAAGGGCCTAAAAACTGGTTTAACTAACCAAAAAACTGGTTTACACTTCTTTTTCTATCCAAAATACTTAAGACTGCTAGAGCCATTTACTAGAAACATTGCAAAGTAAAAGAAGTGAAAAAGCCAGAAAAATCAGTGGATTGCCTTATAAATATTATCTGCCCGAGCGACGTTCAGGCAAGTCCCCTTTCGCAGTCTACATTTAAAAGTATGGGCAAAAAAATAGAACAAAACCTAAGACACTCTCAGCATTTTATGTTTTTCCCACAATTGATCAAAACAGCGATTACACTACAAAGTTGTAAATTTCAAATTGTATTTTAATTTTTGCTCAGTATATAAATAAGAATAAAAAAATTAACAAAGAAATTTAACAGTATTAGTTTTTTTTTTTTTTTTACTTTGTATTAATAAGTTCATTAATTTTTTTTAGAGAATGTGGATTACACTAATTTCTACAATTTATGTGATATTCGCATTTAAAAATTTTCAGGAAATGAAGGCCTAGTATTCATCACTATGGCAAGATCACTAGAGAAACTTCCTTACCCCATTTGTAATACACACATATTTAACCCTTTTTATTCATTTGAGAAATATAGCGTTTCTTTTCCCATTCAAAGCATTTAGGCAGACAATTAACCTAGTGTATTTTACATAAATCTGTTGCAGTGTTTAAGAATTTTCTCTAGAAACTTTCAAGGACATTTCATGTTAACTTTTGAGCAAGTTTCGTCAGCCTGGAAAGTTTATCATTTGTTTGATATTTGCTCAGGTATACATGGGAAATTTTCATTCTTGATGTCTTTGCCAGGTCGAGAATACACAGAAATTCATCCAGTCCAAAAACGAGCATCACTGCAAAAGGCATTTCTCGTGAGGATTGGAATACACACTTAACACATTGGTTGATGTTGTGACTTGCACCCCATTCACACCTATCTTATTAGATGACCGTTTCTCTACTATCGTTAAGAGATAGTAGAGAAAGGGTCATCTAATTCAGGGGTTCCCAACCTTCCTTTCCTTTGTGTACTCCATGATTCCTCATTTTCACATGGCCCCTACTGTCAGATCCATCTATGCTATTTATCAATAATAGCTTAAGAGTCAAATGACTCGAATTAATGACATTTGTATGACTTGTTTTCGATTTCCCTTTTATTCCATGTTTACAAAAGTATTAGTTCAATGCCAAAACAAATTAAAGCAGTATTACAACAATTTTGCATTAACTTATAAAAGGACAGCTAAAAATTACACTTCGTAATAATCAACTATTCAAGTGGCATAGTTATTAAATGGCAAATATTCATGCAGGGGAAAAAAATTCTGTAACTTCTTGAATCCCTTAAGTTTTCTTGTTTCTGCCATCACCAATTTTGATTTTGCATATCCCCAGGAGTGCACGTACCACAGATGGGGAACCTCTCGTCGAATTAGATAGGTTCAAATCACAAGCAGGAGTCACGGCAGCGAATATTTAAAAATATTAATACTTTTATTATTAGCTCAAAATTTTTAATTTCAATGCTAGATAAATTTTCTTTATATGAATTAAATAACCAAAGTTGATAAATGCTCAATTTCATAATAATTTTTAAAGATCTTTAAGCAAGTGTTGACAAGTCCATCCTGCATATACACGATTCTGATCCCTCTCCCTTCTATGGCCAGCAGTTGTGGCTTATATCTTAGAATCGGGGAAGGGGAGAACTGTAACTTATACATGTTTGATAACTGAAGATTTCCACTTCAAAATAATTACGAAAGCTTAGATTTTATTCTTTTTAACATTGAAATGCAACATCAGTCTCCGATGTAGTCATAGGATTTAAAAAGTTAATATCACTAACAATATTTGTTACACACATTAAACTAGATTAATAGATTTACAATATACCTGCATATCACATTAACAAAATTTTTGAAGTTATAGAGTACAGGATAAGCACTACATAAAAACATATGAACACAAAAATGATAACAGCAGAACTAGTCCTCCGACAATGCCAAACTTCAGTATGCAAACAAGGCAGTCTTATCCAATGGGCTATAGTCCAGGGGTACCATTGATCCAAAGGTACTTAAGAAATTATTACAATGGATTTTAATTTTGAACCAAAAAATATTTAATTATAATTTTAAATACGGTAAAAGTAAAAATGTGATTATGGCTGGTAACTAAATAACCATTGGTTTTGTAATGCTGCATAAACATGCATACCATTTCAAAAAATATTCATACAGAGATAATCAGGGACAAAATCCAACAAAAAGAAGTTGCCTATATTACAGAAGCTGTCAAGCAAAATCCTATTTTGAAAAGTCACCAATTTGAAAAATTTTAAGCTGTTAATCAGAGAACATGCGAAAGTTTTGCTCCTCAATTACTTTATTAGAAAAGTATTTTCTTTGGGCCATAGGCTCTCAAATTCCTAGTTTCACTTCTTATCCCTTTAAGACCGGACGTATTTTTTAACGAATTGTTTAAATGCTGACTACAACTCAAAAATGGACGATATCGGCCATCCAATGAGAAAAATAGATCTACAGGAATTCTAGAAACAAGAAAAATCATTTATTCCGGCATTTATTGCATATAACTAACCAGGAACAGAAATGTAAGCTAAAGCCTAACCCGCACGATCGTACGGGTTCGGTCTTAAAGGGTTATGGGATGCCAAATTACTCTAGCTCAGGACGCTTAAATTTGTTGAGACTGTCCTGTACGCATATAGTCTTTTAAGCTTGTGGCTGAATGGAATGCATGTATAATGTTAGTGAATGAACAAAGAACAAAATATGGAGTTAGTTACCTAACAATTTGGTTCTACTGGATTTCGGTTTTCTAACAGTACCTCAATAAGGATTTCTACAAGTTTCTGTACAGAAGAATAGCGCACTGGGTTGCAGATGATAATTTTTAAAATAACAAAATAATTATAATGAGTCAACCAGATAGCACTAGTCACAAAAATAGATATCAAATGACAATTAAACAGGAACATTTAATTTTATACTAAAACACAAAATTCGACATTTTTTCTTGAATATTTCAAGACTGTTTATTACCTTAATTTCAATTAATTTTCAAAAACTTGATGTATCTTTATTAAAAGGAGTGATTTGCAGTGGCGTAACTATAGAGTGACAGACCTGGCAAAATGCCAGGAGCCAAGTTTTGAAGGCCTGGACCCAAGGTGTAACAATCAAGACACTGCTGTCCTACCTTCCACGACCTTAAATTGTCTAGTTACACTACTGGCGATTAACAACAAGAGAAAAACAAAATCAAGAAAATAATGCACATTAAACCAAAATAGTTTCCTTTGGGACACTACTGAAGCACAATAGTTAAAAATTAAAGCAAAACACTAATCGAAAAGAAGAGAACCAATACCGTGCAGCATTAACCGCAGAACTTAAAAAGCATATTTCAAGGGATATAAACACTTTATATAACCTATAATGCATCTCTTTGCTAGAAGCATTTGATGACTTTTCTACACTATTTTCACATGCAGCTTTGTCTTGTACATCTCCTACCACTGCATTTTGTTTTATTCATTCTTTCATTACTATACTCTTTGCACTCTCCATATGGAAATAAGATTTTTTTTTTTACAAAGTCACAAGACGGTCTATAGAATTCTAATTAAGTTCATTTAAAGCTGTAACATAGAAATTGATTTTATAATTTAAAATTATACTAGACTTAGACAACCTTATATCTCCACAACAACCTAAATTCATGCTAGATCCAACATATTATGCTTCTTCCCCTCCTTTAATTCATTTTCAAAATACCTTTCCAATTGATGCACTTATACTATATCATTGTGAGTTACATTAACGATGCAAGATTTAAGAATGGCCAAACCTGGTTTTAGTACTATAAAAATCTTATATCTGAATCGCTTTTAATTCTCCAATCTCGCAACAAAAAGTCATAATGTTTCCTTGATGGCTATGAATCAAGTTTCCATTTAGATCAATTTCCTTCCATCTATTTACTACTCCAGAAGATTCAATTAGAAATTTAGAACATGTTAAATATATTGTTAACTGATAGCTAATCTTATGTGCAAATTAATACATACTATTAAATGCAAAACATTTGAAAAATAAGTACCAATTCAAAAATGCATAAAATATTTCCACTGTTTTGCTGACCCTTTATTTTTGTCAAGTGCTTTCATAATATTTGAAATTTCTTATGTATAGTTAGTTACATATGCAACCATATGATTATATTTCAAGAGACTAAATTGGTGCAAAAATTCAAGTTCACATTCCAACATTACAAAAAGTTAGAAGCATTTCAATTTTAAAAACATGCCCAAAATTTTTTTAATGAATATGAACGAGATATTTTATTAAAGTTTCAAATTTTATTCTCTGTTTTACGATTACAAAATGCATAAAAATATTTTGGGGGGAAGCATAATGCGCAAAACCTAAAATCATTTAAAGATACTTGTCAAATTTTTCTAATTGTTGATCTTACTGCAATTTATTAATCCAAGAATTAAGGAACACAATATATTAACAAGCAGTATTCCCAAGTGTCTTATTTAACCTAATTATAATTATTTTATGTTTCATAACCTAACAATACAATATGCTAGCTACTTTCAGTTTCTAAGGTCAACCATAAAGAGTTGGGAACCACTGCTTTATAATGGAAAACTAGTATGTAGTCATTCACGAATGGTGGTAGTTGCTTCAGTTTGAGACTACAAAAAAGAAAAATACCATACCCACTATATGGATTCATAATATACATAACACCTGTGTAATTTTTAAAAAAATGCATACTTTACAATTTCCCAATCACCATAACAACTCCGCACACTATTTATTAAGCAAAGATTTCAAAATATTTATTTAACTAATGCAATCGTCTATCCATGTTATCTATCATTAATCAAAGCTACAAATAGAAATGTATAGAATTATTTGATTACAGAATAAAAATGTAAGCTCATTTAAATAGATAAATTTGTAACACTGCGATTAGCCTTATTTTGGTAAAAATATGTATCATAAGTCATAACCCAGAATTATAACACTACGCACAACCATCTAATACGAAAAAAGTTTTCACACTAGAACCAAGATACTACAAGGTACAATCAAAATTAATGACAAAATTTACGAATTAAAATACGAGCTCTGAACAGCACGCACACGACCATTACACATTTAAAAGCAAAACTTTACCCGAATAATTAAATGACGTAGACTACAACTGTTACCGAGAGCTTCATTCGCGGGAGCATGTGAAATAAAACTACCATCTTTTACTTTATCACAAAAAAGGATGATGAGGGGGAAAAGCGATTAACATAGAAAAAAACGATTATGAACACCACCAAAAAGCTCAATCATAACCAAATACCCTTCATTCGAGAAATACCAAACGCTGTCTACAATGAAGGGCTACATTCGAGTGAAATATTTCGCCAAGCAGCGGCAACCCTCTCGGATGTTTTGGCAAAAAGCCAAGTCTGCCGGCGCCATGACACATTCATATGCGTATGCATCTGACTGAGCGGAGAACGTAGGAATTCGTACACTAAAAAAAAAAAGTATAAAATGTCTGGGCACGTGGGGAGAGAACTAGCAGTGGGAAAGTCGCAGAGTACAATACCAAACGGTTGCTTTAACTCGGTAGGATCAGAATATTTCTCGCGAACTGCGTAATGAAAACATTTTAGAATAAGAATTGTTCTTTTTCTGCAGATAACTGGGAAGCATATTTTAAGAAATCGGCCATTTATTGAGTAGTTGCAGTAAGTTAAGATGAAAAATTTTATCGAAATGCTACCTCCCTTTTTTCTTTGGATGTGTTAAAATGGAAATTAAATTTTTTAAAAATTAAAATGTGAACTCCAGAGAGAGAAGATCTTTAAAGTCGAATAATTAAAAACTGTACTAGTGAGAAAAATTCATAATTTTTAAGTACAATTAATAAACTTTTGCATAACTGATTTATATCTTTACAAAACAGTGGGAAATATTTTGAAAGTAGTTAATTATCCGATGAAAATTAAGATTAATTCATAACAGATATTATGTACTAAAAAATGGGTTGCAAGTTTATTGATATTGTACTTCATTAAGAAAATTATTGGTTCTACAGGGAAAAATTGAAGTGTTTTCCCACATTATTGAAAATTAATTTTTAAAAAAAATGAAACATCACAAGGTACTTTGAATTCTTATCAGGCCTGTAACTATCAACTACATTTTTACTGAGTGACAAGAATTTTGCAAATATTAGATCTTCGCAATCTATTTTATTAAAATTTTTAACATAACAGCATAGTTATTGCAAGTATATTCAAAAATAATTTTTAAAAACCAAGTAGAAATATTTTTCATGGTGCTTCATTGTTTATACTGCTATAAACAACCAGGCAATTACTACTGAAAGGGATCTAGTGACGGTTTGTTAAATTAAAAACAGTTGAATGAAGTAGTTGGAGAATTGCTGTTGATATGATTAACTGTTAATATATCTAAAAGGCATATTGCATCACTGGGGTAATTGAAAACAAATGACATTCATTAGCTTCCATGAAGCTCAAATTCATAGTTGGACACCATCATTAATAAAAACTTAGCTTTCCCCACAGGTCGAATGCTACGAATTGCACAGCTTTTTTTAATATTGTAAAAAAATCTTTATCTTACAGTGTAAAAAATTATATCTTGTTTCTTAAAACTGGCAAAGAAACACCATAATAAGTTACCATATAAATTAATGAAATATAAGGCACGAATGACCAAAATCACTGTTAATTGGTCACGATATTGGTGCCATTCTCCATATTACAAAATGTGCAGCAAAATATTACATACAACTATTTCAGGGTTCTTACTGATTTTTTTAAATTAAAAATCAAGGAGTATTTTCAAAATTTTCAAGGAGTCAATATTTACGCATGATAAAGGGTTCCCTTTTTAAAGTACACAAAAATTATATTGGAGAATTTAAAACATTGCTAATAACTCGGATAAATGTGGTTATATTTATTTCTTTAATAAGTTTTTACTTAGCTGATTTATCCAAGAATGCCATGCTAAATCAGTTTATATGAAAGTAGAAAGTACAACAACCCCAAAAGTTCAAATATTTCATTACATACCATGATTTACCATGTTTCAAATAAAAATCTATTTCCATTAATTTTTTTTAGAATTTAAATTCTTAAATAATTTCCACGCCTAAGTGTGCACTTTATGTAGTGCACAGTGATCCAGTATTTAAAATATAGAGGTGCAAAGAGAGACATGGATTTAAATATTAGAAACTGTTTTTCGGCATTTTCATTGCTTATAAAATAGTATATGAAGAAAATAAAATTAACAAAATTCCTTTATTATTACAACTAATTTAGCTAAAATTGATTAATAGTATCTATTTTCCTTCAACTCCACCATCACAATATATGTCCTTTACAACACACCATACGTTACAATTTAAAGAAACACAGTTAATTTTTCGAAATAATCCAAGAGAAATAACATTCTCAATTTGCCCCATTCTATTGTTTTGTTTATTACTGATTGGCACTTAAAACCAATAATTAAATTTTGGATACTGCTAGGAGATGAACATCAAAATCGTGGAGAGCAACACAAAATACTGGGTAATTGATACAGCGACGATTTAGAATCCTTTTTATCGGTGAAACGAAGTACGCATTTAATAAAAGAAATGTTAAAAATTGAAAATCAAGGAGTTTATAAGGAGTAAAACCAAAATTCAAGGAGTTTCCATAGTGCTTGAAATTGAAAATCGTTTTCAAGGAATTGTTAAGGAGTTTTCAAGGAGCGTACGAACCCTGTATTTCCACCTTTTGAATCAAATCATACTAAATTCATACAGTGTTTGAATTCAATGCAGCTGTGCAATCAGAAACCAACACTCATCTTAAATTGTACAGAGCAGTGTACGATTTGTTACGAGTGAAATTGAAATACAGTCAAGTTGCGCTAATATGGACTAGTGAAATACAGTCAAGTCCCACTAATATGGATTAGGGATGTAATGAATAGTGCTTTAGCCAAATATCAACTTCTTAAAAACATTTCCCTTTTGATTGTAAATAAAATATTTCTCAATTTTTAAATAAAAAAATTAAATATTAATAAAAGTAATTAGTTATACATTTATATAAAAAATGTTAATATCTAGATGCATTTTTGTAATATTTTAAAATATCTTAATTCCAATAATAAGAAATGAGAAACCTTCATTTTGGGATTGTTTCACAGAAATAAGAGTCATCATTGCAGAACATGACAATGAAAAACACAGAAGAAAATTAAGTGGATAAACTAAAATTATTAGAAGTTAATCGTTATTTTGATTTTAAAAAAACCAATAGGTGGGATGGAGTATCCAGTTAATTGGTGGGGGAAAAATTGCTTAAAATTGTCCAAGATTTGCAAATTAAACAAGAAAATATCTTTCAGCTCCTGCAAGCACATTATATTGTGAACATTATTTTCTGTATCTGGTAATATCTAAGAAACCAAATGGAACATACTTTTTCCTGGAAATGCTGATAATTTATTTTCTTGCATCATAATTTCAGGTTTTATAAAGATAAATGATATGAAACATTATTAAATACACCAAATTTACTTCAAATTGAGTATATTTTAGGAGATTTTTTTGATAATAAATGTACTGAAATGCAGTTCTGCAGAATATTCTTTGTTAAATATATATATATAAAAGAACATTTTTTAAAAAAATTATAATCCTGAAATTATTCGGCCGAATATCTGTTTAGTATTCGGCAAAAGAGACAAATATTCATTACATCTCCAATATGGATCCCTGTCCATATTAAATGGAATTTGCCTTAAAATGCATGTAATACAAGTTTTAGATGGGTAAAAATATAAAATCGTCGCCCCCCCCCCCATAAGTACATACAACTTTTCCTACAGCTCAATTTTAGTTTTAATACTACTGTATGCATAGACCCAAGTTTTTAACCTATGAACGAAACATCCATGTACATAATTCAAAATTTATTGGTTGTAGGGTAAATGCTCCAGTTTTGGTCACCTTAAGAGAAAATTTGAAATGGAAATTTCACAGTGGATGACTGCTTAAGGCATATTAAATCATACTTATACTTTTCTTTAGCAAATTTTATTGGCTTTCTGCTTGTTATAAAATTTTTCTGAAGAATATTTTAGATTTAGAGTTATGAATTTTTAAATAAATTGACCCAATTTGCACCAGTTTTGCCCACACTATTATATTTTTAACAGACATTTTAATGAATTTTAAGTAAAAATAAATCATTTTTATGCAATATATTTTAGTACATTATTTTCTGTTATTTTAAATGACTTTTTTTATGAATTTATAAGTATATGTAATAAAATTTACCTAAGC
Source organism: Araneus ventricosus (assembly GCA_013235015.1). Taxonomy (NCBI): domain Eukaryota; kingdom Metazoa; phylum Arthropoda; class Arachnida; order Araneae; family Araneidae; genus Araneus; species Araneus ventricosus. The sequence goes on along the minus strand of BGPR01001145.1, from coordinate 21,227 downwards.
TGATTTTAGCTGCAGATTTCAGTTTTTAAAAAAAGAACAGGAATACAGAAAACAATTTAATTTGGTTGATGAAATACAAACTATAATTTAATTTGGTTGATAAAATACAAACTATATATACTTGTATAATTTTTTTTGATAAAAACGGGGAGAGGAATAAACTTACATTGCAAAAACAGATTTTTTTAAAAAATCTTACAAATCAAGAATTTGCATTTTTAAACTCACTAACAATATCTACAAATACGTATTTTTAAAATTGGAGCAATCCATGCATATAAAAGAATATTTCTCATCACTCGAGTCAGGTTCCTCAAGTTGAAATTTTCTAACATTAATGTGAGGTAAACATTCAAAATGGAAATATTTTTGGCATTCCATTTTGAATGGCCTCAACTGCATTACCAACTTTTTAGATGGCGAGTAGCAATTTTTTTTTTTTAATGGAAATGCTACCTTCCTTCTTATTTTTAATTGGAGCTATGTAAAATGAAAACAAACAAAACTAAATCAGTTACGTTTCATTTTAGAAACAAAACTAAATTAGTTTATTTTATTTCATCCAGATATTCTTAAATTTATGTAATGGCTAAAACAATGAAGTTATGTGGCCAAAACTGGAACATATAGTAAATTTAAAGAACCAGTTTTGGCCACTACCCATTTAATCTTAAAAATAATTAATTTTGATATGAAATCAGAATAAAAAGAAAGCTACCTTATAAACCCTAAGGGTAATCAGTTTTAGATTAATCACTTAATTCTGAGAGCTTGATGATGAAAAACTGCAAATACTTAATACTTGTTCCTTAACAAAAACCTTAACAGTTGCGAGTATACAATAAACATGCATTTAATTTTTTACAAGTCACATGTTTGAGAAAAATGAACCAATCAGATTGAAAATAGTAAAATAAGGATTGTTTAAAATATTGGAATGCTTCTTATTAGTTAATTTGAAATTACTGGTTAATTATTAGAAAAACAGATCCAATGTGGCCAAAACTGGAGCATCTACCTTATATCTTGCTTTTTTTTAAATCCGCGTCCAGATTAGCGGGAGTGTACTGCAATTTCACAAGTTGTACAACATAGTACTGTACTGTATTTTTGAAACAATAGTAAATATTCAATATGCATATACAGAATCTTAGAAAAAAATTAAAACATCAATTCAAATAATATCACAATTAAATATAAGCAAAACAACAAGTATTTCATTTCCACTGGTTCATCAAAAACTTCCTAATGACTAATCAACACAAGACAGAAGAATGTTTGTTGTCTGTTTGAATAAACTTTAATGCACAGCATCAAAATATGCAGCTTAAAAGTAAAGAAGCTTATAATAGTCACAAGAAAAACATTTTTCTGTATATTTTTTTAAATAACAGCAAGCTTTCTACGGGTTGCATCGTTTTGCTTTACCTTTCCACTTGAAATACGCAATTTTTTAATGCCGATTTTTTTTTATTTCCTAAAAGGAAATGGGAGACAGGACAATACTTAAAGGTAATTAAAGTTTCCATTAACTTCACTGAAAAAAAAAATGGTTACTACATGGGAAAAATTGAAAATATTGAGTAAAATTTCAGATTCTAACAGATAAAAACAGTGGCATAGACAAGATAAATGGTGTCCATACAAAGTCTTTTCTATCCCCTCATGTCAGTTTTAAAAAGTGAAATTAAGTTATTAATATTTCATTTTCTTGGCACCCCTATTTACTGCCAAGGGCATTGATACCCCACAATGCTATGCCACTAAACAGAAAGCTGATTAAATTAAACAAAAAACAGTCATAAAAGATAAGTGCACTGCTAAGTAAATATGACAGGTTTTTAAAATAATGGCCTTTATACTCCACTCCAGCTAAAAGATAGGTATCTGTCCGCAATTGTCTCTCTCACGAATATTTCAAAATAAATCTTATCTTAAATGTGTCGACTGTTATGGTTATTCATTAAAAACAAGAATTTCAGGTGAACTATAAGTGAAAACTAATATGTTCGACAAATGCTTATGTATAATTTTTTACACCATTTCACACACACAAATGGCCAAAGCATCTTTTAACAAAATAAAGATATACATTACAATGAATAAATACTTAAATTTCTTTTAAAAATTGTTTTTAAATATTTTAGCAGTATATATTTAAAACTCATTAATATGCATTTACAGAAGGGAAAAAAAAAACATTTACGAGAAGTAAATGGCTTGTAATTTTGAACTTGGATAGGATAACTACTAAAACTAATTATAATTTCATTCTTCAAAATAAAGCTGAAAGCTCTGTTGCATCTTGATTGCTAGTACAAATTATTTATGATGTATAAAATGTGCGATTATAATTAATTAGCTTACGTAATGCTTAATGTTAGATTAGAATAACCAAACAAATACAAAAGTAAAAAAAATATACTGAATGATAGAAAAACTAAGATTAATTATCAAAATTTATACATCAAAAACTAATATTAAATTTTCAGCAATGGTAATAATAACATACCTACAAATTAATATACGAGTTTACATGCAATTTAATTTCGTCTGCTCTGTTAGTGGAAGAACAATTCGAGAATATAATGTAAAACTAAGAAAAAGTGCTGAAAAAGCATTTTATCCGGTAGTTACAACATCGGTATTTGGTTAATCAGGCATCCATTCAAAGTAAGAAGGAAATGGCACTCATAACCAAGTAAATAAAACAAATATTTCATTACTTATGACTAATACATATAACTACTAATATTTTACAGTTGCAATGCATAAACACAAAAAATAATTAATCTTAAGGAAGAATTAGCTCAAATGGGGAACTGCGCAATACAAAATATATTCAATATAATACTTCTTGATTCCTAGGTAATTAAATTTATTTGAAACTTTGCAGAAAAAAAATTATCTACATAATTCTAAAAAAAATGTTTAAAAGTCGCGGAATTTTTACACTGGAAATTATGTTGCGATGGCATTGATTTGTTCAAAATATAATTTCCATCCGCTAGCGAGAACATGAATCTCATATCCATTTGATGATTGACTCTTTTAATAAATCCAAGTAAAAATTCCACCATAAAAATTTCTTTAAAAACAGCACAAAAAATATTCTAATAATCCTAACACTAATACTATGAGTATACAACAAATCGCAATAGTTCATTTTGGGATCATTTTTTCACACATCCTATTCAAATGCGGCGCGCTTCCGACGTCTGGAGCCGCCAAATTACAATTTGGGACACACCTCCACCATTTCCGCCGCTAAAAATTTCAAAAATAATCCCCAAAAATCCCAAAATGAACCTTCAATAACATTTGCACAGTCGTCGGACATCATTCGATTAGGATATGCTGACACACACCTGTATTCTAAGTGACATGCCGCCCAGCTGATAGTAGAAGCCGGCGACGGTTACTACACTATTACTACGAGTGAAGAAAAAGGCTCAGTTGCCATTGTGACAAAAACCCTACCTGCACAGGCTGCCGACAACTTCCTCTTCTTGCCGCCGATAGTCATGAGGAATCCGTTTTCTTTCACTGTTTCTGTGATAAAATGCCATCTTCCACCAAATGAGGAACTTTATCCTAAGTGATCCTTCTAAGGTCGATTTTTGTTTTTTTTTCTGACCAAAATACTACTCGGATTGATATCCACAAACGCCCGATCACACCTTTATTCACGGCCTGCCTCTAAAGCGCGGGAAACCTTCGCGGGCGGATAACTCATGTTCTTCCGCGCACGTGTTCCTTTATTAAGCGCTTTCGACACAGGAATATTAATGACGGATGTCTTTAAAAAGCATGTTGAAATCATTTAAATCAATACAGTACAGTATTTTGATTCATATTTTAAACAGACTCACCCAGACGAGTAGAACTACTTTTCTCGTCGTAGTACAACTCTCCCAGCTGCTCAATCAGCTGTCAGGGCTAAGCTTTGTTTCTTCCGCCGCGCCGGAATTGAGTTGGAGGCAATGCTATCGTCAGCTGAGATTGAAATGGTTGGCTCGCGTTTCGATTCAAGTACTGCATGCCAGTGCAATTCTAGCAGTAGGGAAAATGTGTGTTTCGTGCTTTCTCTTTCATATCACAGACCGCAGAAGGATGTTGACGTAACGTTGAAAGAGTCATTTAGTATAATGGAATGATAATTTTTATTTTGAGAAGACTAGTGTTTATGTCCCGATTTGTTTCTCTGTCTTATTCTAGAAATTTCGATGTGACGAAAACAGCTTTTAAGCAATTTTATACCAAACTTTTTATTATTTTATTTTTACAGTACTCCTAAAATCACGCTCCCTTTTCCTGATTTTGTTAGTTAAAAGACCGAATGCGTATTTATATGCTGAAACGATAATCACCGACTCATTGCCAATCTTGGGTGTGTACAAAAATTCAGATCACATCTTGTAGTTACTAGGAATTTGAAATTTATATTTTCTCTTATATATATTGTAAAAGCGATATCTCTGAACCGTTATTGCTTTATCAGTTGTGATGATTTGTTTTTAATAATCAACTTATTTTTACAAATTCATGGAAGTGAAATATTTAAAAGTATAAAAGTAATTTGAAAACGATTTAATATGTATTTAGAGCTGAAATAGAACTGAGATTTGAAATGTAAAAAGTGAATTTTCTTTTCATTAAAAAGCAAACTATATTTTTAATTTAAAATAATGTTTATTTTTTTTATTTATCAAACTTCCGATTGTTTCAAATTTCGTAATTCCGAAGTTCCTTTCTCGATGCAAACAGGGACGTTTCGAAATAGTTGAATCCCGTTGTACAAAAGAAATTTATCCTGTCCAACTAAAAAATTAAAGCTATAAATTAAGCGACTAAATACAATGCGAAGTAAATTAATAATTTAATTTATTCAACGTTGATTTTTAATTCCATTTAAATAATTTTATCAACAGATTAGAATTTTATTTACTTTAATTAGTACTTCTAAATTTATATGAAAAGTTTTCTTTTATACCCATACAGTGACAGCGATTCCGAGAAGGGGGGGGGTCGTCTCCCACTTTTTGCGGGAAAAAATTATTATTATTTCATTTGTTAACTTTTACTGCTCTGTCCCAATTCGCTCAGGGAGCATTGGAAACTTAAAATTTTGTAGCTCAATTTTTAAATTTTGTTGTCTACCCTCTATACGTACTTTCAGTTGTCTGTAACCCCCCCCCCCCAAAAAAAAAATAAATTGTAACTCTTCCCTCAAAAAGAAAGGGGCAAAAATTCTTATTGTATAACGTGCTGAAAATAAAAGCATTGAACTAAATATTGGAACTCTTTCCTGATTCTTTAACATTACTTACTTGGAAAGAAAAAGTTTAAAAATAGTAGAAGAAAGGAATTTCTTACATTTTGGAAACTTTGTGATAGTTTTCTGGGTGAATTTCTTTTTACAGACTTCAGTTAAGGTTCTTAATAGTGAAAACTTCGTGGGTAATGAATGAATGGCAAATGGCCGCCCCCGTATCGTGGGAATGGCCTTGGGTGTTTTCCCTCCCCTCCCCCGAGTACTTTTCTCTTCTGAAGAGTCTTCGAACCTCAATGGTTGAATAATAAACTCGATGAAGTGTCACTAAACAAAGCAATGTTTCTGTGGATTTCGCCAAAAATAATTCCACGCGCTAATCTAAATGGAACTCAGTGGGTAAAAATTTAAGAATGATTTGCTTCTATTATAATAAATTACAGCAACTACTTTAATAATATCTTAAATGATTTAAAATGAGATGCCAGTAGTTACAGGATATGTGTCTAGAATATGTTTCAAGCTATTTAACTAATTCAACTTTTTTTAGTGGAAATGGGATGTTGAAATCTATAATTTTTTAAAAATCTGATTGTTTCTAATTTACATATTTTTTTATTATACTGGGATCGTGTTTTTACAAACTTATGTAAAACACTAAAATAGTTCTTAAATAGCAACACATTAAATTCAATTTTAACTTAAGTTCATAAAATACTTTAACTTATTAAATTCTTTACTTACTTATCTTAATTTTCTGCAAATTTTAAAGAAGATCGATGGTCATTGAGCGATTTCATATTGTATGCCTTTATTTTTCCTTTCTTTCGTCTGGGCCCTCTCTAAACTTGAGTCCCATCGCGCATTATGAAGTTTAAAGAAATTTATTTCTTGAAATGCTGTAAATTTCCTTATAACAGAATAATCCTAATTTAACTTCCTGAACTGAGCATCGCAACCCCAAGTGTGTTTGTGTGGGGGGGGGGGGGGTCGTGAAAATGTATGTGCCGCCTTTTTTCTTTAACATTCTTCAGTATTTGTAAGTAAAGATATTCAAAGTAGTACGTATTTCATTAAAATCTTCTGAAAACCGTATTTTCTTCTGTATGCTATTAATAAATATTTCGTTTTCTTATTTATTTTATTTCTTATTTTGGAGGGTAGCGAAAAAATTTTCCAGTGGAAAAGAGATCACAAAAGAAAAAAAGTTTCAGAAGCCCGTTCTAGGTTAGAAGATCGGGTTCCATTCTTTCTCTCTCTCCCTTTCTTTTGAGCGGGAGGGAGGGGCGCCGGGCTACGACTGACTAATCTTCCCATTCAGCTCAGGACCGGCACTGGCTGTGAGCAACATGAAAGGGATTCAAAGAATTTTGCTTCCAAATATTTTCCCGCCATTGGCGGCAGGTGCAGGGTAGTTGGTTTACTACATTGGGACTTGTCACCGCTTGCATCTTTAAGAAAACTCAAAGGATCTATTTTGTTATTTTTCCCAAAGCAATTCTTTTTTCGGAATTTTAAAGAAAACAGTTGATTTATTTTGTTTCCATTAAAAATTATACATGACCAATATTAGAGTTGTTTTATTTCGAAATTTCAAAGTTAAAATGATTGCATAGAAGCGAGAGTAAGAAAGATATTTTTGATATAATTTTTTTTCTTGCACCTCCCGATATTTTTCTTTAGAGAAAATAAAGCTTTTGTTTGTTTAGATGACATACATAAATACCAACTGCTACGGATTCTCCGTAGTTACTACGGATTTTATCGAAAATCTCCGCAAACTACGGATAGGATTAAAATTTCTTTGGAAACGAGTTTTTTCCCCCTTGCGCGCAGTCGTTTTATCAATCAAGTGCAAATTTTAAATTTATTGCCTGGAATAACATTGACTCTTTTTTCTCCCAATATCATGTTTAAATTTTTTAATCTTAGGGCAGGGATTCCCAACCTTTATTCCCTCGCGTACCCCTTGACTAATCTTTATATTCTCGCGTACCCCCTACTGTCATAACCTCCCCCACCATCACCAAATATCCGTCTATGCAAAGCAGTGGCGAATATAGGTTATAATTTTTTTTTGGGGGGGGGGCAATATGACAAAGCTTACAGTTATTTGCACTTGTTTTTTATTTTGTTTTTTTAAAGTAAACTATCATACTATGATTAAGGTAAGTTTTCAAGGGGTTTTAAACAAAGTGTTGGGACTAAACAATCTAGTTATTATTATTATTATTTATGTTTTCAGTTTATTTTTATAACTGAACTGAACTAATGCTTTATTATATGATAGCGCGTTGTTTTATAACACGCGCGTATTGAACATTCAATTGTATTCGCGTTAATATTATTTTCCTCGCTCCCCTTACTTTTTTACTACTTAATGTGTTAACTTTTTCTAATAAAGATTTTTTTGCTCTGGTCCCAACAAAAGTAAATTTTATACAACGGAAAAGAATGTTGATTTATTATTATTGAGCTATAAATACGGTGTCATAAAGTGAATACATAAAAAAAAAAGTTTGCCTTTTTATGTAAAGTTTACAGTATTAAGTCCAGATTTCTTGGTACACTAGCAAACTTATCAAGAACTTCATCTCTTATTTTAATGTCTCTATGGATCGAAAGCAATGCTAGTCCATTAAGCTTATTTCTGATGTGGGATTTCTTAAGTCTTCAATCTTCTCAACCTTGAGAAGCTTCTTTCCACAGTTGCAACAGAAACGGGCAGAAATGCTAGTAGTTTCAAGGGAATATAAATGTTGGGGAAGAAAGTCTTGTCACATTTTTCTAGAGAACTAATGGCTGTTTTGGGAAGATTTTCAGATTTTTCCTGACTCCACTTTTCTCTCCACAACATAAACTCATTTTTTCCCGACCTCTTTATGTGACAAATCTTCTTCGTAGAAATTGAAAGCAGCTTCCAATGAATAGAAATCTGTTTTGGTACAAAATTCTGGAAGGATGTGTTGTAAGGATGCAACTGTTTCCTTGTGAGATTCAAAGCGTTCCTTCAGTGAATTACAAAAATCATCAAGGTAAGGTACATAAACAGCTTGTCGATAGTATTCTTCTTCTGTGCTGTAAGGGACGTTGTTGTGGCTGTTTGAAGGCGACAAACTCTTGGAATATCTTCTTTAATGTCGAGTTTTGCAGCGATTTCCTTTACTTGAGCATACAGGGTTTTAAAGTTGTCATTGGCATTTACAATTTGCTTCGATAGCAGATCTAAGACACTTGTAACATTTCCTATGGCTTGAGAAAGATCTATGTTTTTTTTAAGCTTCTCAGATAAGTTATATGTAGTTGACAGCATCCGTCTCAAAACAAAAAGATTGACAAGAAATTGAAATTGACTGATAGAACTACTTAGAGCATATGCCTTAGGTGCTGAGTCAATTGATTTTTCTTCTATCTTCAAAAGAGAGAAAAAGATTGGTTCTAAAATATCTTTAAATAAAAATACAGAGTCTTGCCTTTCCACCCATCGTGTTTCACATAGTGAAATAAGTTTCTTTTTTTTTTCAGGAAAACAGTCAGATATCATTGATTTCAGTTCTTTTGGCTGACGTATGAAAGAATCTGCAGACTTCTTTGATAACGCCCATACAGTTTCTTATAGAAGGAATGTTACTTGCATCCGACAAACACAAATTTAGACTATGTGAAGAACAATGTGTATACAAGGCTAGTGGTAGTTTTTCTTTGATAGAAGCTTGTACCCCTCTGAATCGCCCTCTCATCGTGGAAGCACCATCGTATCCTTGACCTCTCATTTTCTTTAAGTCAAGCCCTAAAATTGACAAGGTCTCTAACACTGTGTTAGCTAAGCCTGCACCAGTAACGTCATTAACGTGGACAAAAGTTAGGAAATCTTCTCTAATTTTGTATGATTGGTCTTCAACATACCGTACACAAAGAGAAAACTGTTCTATTTGGCTAATGTCAGTGGTTTCATCTGCTAAGACGGAATAAAAAATAGACTTCCTGACATTTCTCACAATTTGAGATTGTATTAAATGACCAAACGTGTTAATGAGCTCGTTAAGAATAAAAGAACTTGTGTACATGCTCCTCCCACCACTGTTCATTAATTGGTCTTTAAGGTCATTATCTCCACTGTTAGCTCTGTATCTCAGGAGTGATCGAAAATTTCCGTCATTTTTTTCGGGCTCTTCTTGGCCTATTCGTCCACCCTCACGATGACCTCTTACTGATATTTGCTGCCTTCTGCAAAATCTTATAGTTTGTATTATAGGGATCAGTCTTTTTCTGTTTTTTTCAATATCCAATCTTCTTTGAGCATTGACTTGATTAATAACACTCTCAGTTTTTTTTGCGACAATGGATTTTATGTTTTCAGCAATCAAGACTGATTTTTTATATGTGCAATTTTCATGCTTACGAAACATTTCCTTGGCTTTTTTCAAGTTACTAAAAGCCTGTGTTACTAATGCCCCTGTTAATTGGTGATCTCCTTTTCCTACATTTTTGGAGCGCGAAAATATTACACAATATTTACAAAAAGATCCGGTTTTTCTTCAGAATAAGCTAACCACTCGAATTCTTCTAGTCATTTCATTTGAAAAGATCTAGTGTGGTTTGAACTAGAACTACTAAAAGTAGAAGGAAATTTGAATACAGGTTGAGGTTTCCAAACATTTTCTACTAGCGAAATTTTTTCTTCATTTGTTAACGAACGAACGGAATTGCTTTGACAATAGTTTCCAATATCATAGATATTTTTTCTTACTTGGTTGAAGCCCTCCGCAACTGGGGCTGGATCAACGGTTCTAGTATTTGCGACACCAGAAGAAACATTGTTACTGGCACAGTGAACTTCAGCATTGTCACTAACAGGCCTATTTACACTGTGTTTTTTTGCAAAAAAGTTTTGAATAAAAGCTTGTCTCTTCATTATGAATGCAGTTGACTTAATAACACATTAAGATTCCAGAACAACAAAATGCTGATGATCGCAGATACACAGCTATTCAAGAAGCTCACTAACTCAATAAACAGAGCTACAGATAACACAACTTGATAGACAAGCAGAGAAAACGTTAACACACGAACTAACCGCATAAGAATGAACTAACTCCTATTGCCGGTCGCCCTCTTATATAGGATCAGTTAGCGCGCTTGGCGACCTTCTGTAATATTACAGAATCTTCGAACCTATTCGAGATTTCGACTCTTCACTATTGTCAACTTAGTTTTCTTTTCAAATTTGGCGCCAAAGTTGTATATATATAGACACAAAATTTTGCGAATTAAAAACGTTATTTAGTGAAATTATCCTTGGTATGATATAGGTCAAAACAAGGCCACGCCTTCATTAACGCCAGCCGAATAATGACTACTTATTACATTAAATAATTTTTTCCTTTCGCGGGGGGGGGCGGCCCCTCCCCATATATGCGCCCTTTATGCAAAGAAGTTTGTATCAATAATATTGCAGGGCTTATGCTAGCTTAAAAGTCAAATGACTCGAATTGATAACATTTGCGGTATTTATTTTTCATTATATATTTGATTGCATTTTTATACGTACAATAGTATTAGTTCCACGCTAAAACAAATGAAATCAGTACTGTAATAATGAAAAAAATTACTCTTCGTAATAAACAACTTTTCAAGTGGTATCTTAATATAAATAAAAGTCATTGTGGGTATGTATGTATGTGGGTATGTATGTGGCTATGTTCCACATCTCCTAAACCAATGGACGGTTTTCAACCAAATTTTGTGCACTTATTATTTAAGACAAGGGGAAGACACTTATGAACTTTTCTAAGTCCAAAAGTTAATTAAACAGGCAGTTAATTAGAAATTAACCGAAACCGTTTTTCCGCCGTAACTTCGGAGCAAATTGTCCGACAAAAAATATTTTTATACCATCTTAAAGTTCCAATTTTTACCTTTTCAATGATATCAATTTTATTTCTGTGGCATTTTCCCTTCGATTGTTATTAATTTTTAAAAGTTCCATAATTTTTAAATACTTGCAGACGATTTTGAAATAACGAAGATTTATAGCTACTCCGTTGCTAGACAACGGTTGGACTTTGAACTAATTCACCTTTATTTCTGAAAATTTTGCTTATTTTTTATTAATATCCATATAATATAATAAATACGAAAGTGTGTCTGTCTGTTTGTTACGCATTTACGGCAAAACTACCAAACCGATTTGGATGAAAATTGGCAGAGTTGTAGCTTGAAACCCAGGAACGGACGTAGGGTAGGGGACATCATGTTAAATTCATTATTTTTGATTACAGATAACAATTAAATAATTAACAAGCGATTTGCGATGAAGATTACTACTTTATTTTTCAATCAACTGTCACGTGATCCTTAAGAAATGCGTAAACAAAATGAAATGTCACGTGATCCTTCAGAAAAGTGCAAGCCTTTAAAATAACTTATTTTTAAAAGTCAAGCATCACGTGACCTTGCTGCGAAAAGAAATAAATAATTAATTTGTGGAATAATAACTGAAAAATAGACGCCAGGACAGAAAACCAATGATAGATATGATATAGTTTCAAGAGTTTTTGGATTAAAATTTAAAAACTGAAGTTAATTATGACTAAAGGAAAATATCGTTCAATGTTTACTTAAAATAAGAGCCGGATTTAGTGGAAAGCTTGCCAAAATAATTCTTTATCCCTCTGTTTATCGACATCCAAGATTTGTTTGACTGTTAAATTTGTAACCAAACGATTTGGATAATCACTGGCGTTTAAATTCTAAACCAAACGATTTAGCTAATTACAATAGTTCCATTTCGAATTTTAATGCTTTAAGAGCTTTTTTAAACCGATTTAAAAAGAAAGGATTGCATAAACCCAATGAACACAGAATTCAACGTTTTGTTTACTAAAGAAAGAACTGATTCGAACTTGGCGCTTGATACAGTTGCCAAATAGATTTGGCGATTGCTAGAGATTCAAACAGTGTATTAAATTGGGACTTTTTAAAAATTGTTCACAGTACAGCGGAACTGATAAGCAAGGTTTATCCTTCCCTATAAGCTAATAAGAGGAATAGAGATTGTTTGTTCATTGGGTAATTTTGGCACTGACTAATGAAATTTTAGGTCAGATAAATAAAAAAAAATGCTTCAGAAATGGAGGGATGTATTACAGAATATCTATCTGTAGATACGGTAATGGGCAATAACAAGTAAAATCATATCCTGTAGAGTTCTTCAACCCCATAGAATTGTCAGGGATACCTTCCGACAAGCTGAGATTAAAATTCGGTGTGCCAGAACTATTCATACGTAACCTCGGTGTACCGAGACTGCGCAATGGCACACGGTTTCAAATTACACACTTAGGACCAAAAGTCGCACTAGCTATTGATATGATTGGCATAGCGAGAGGTGAGAGTGCTAAATTCTACGCATTCCGATAATACCGAAGGATTTACCATCCCAGTTCAAAAGGTAATAATTCCCTTTAAAATTAGCATTTGCCAGGCTCAAGGTCAGACACTCAAAAGGGCAGGCGTATATTTGGAAAAATCATATTTTTTCCGTTGGTAACTATGTGTGGCATGTTCCCGTGTGTCCGGCCCACTAAACCTCTACATCGGTGCAAAAAACGTGAAACAAAAAACGTCGTATACAAAAGTGTGTTGTCATATATAAACAATTTATCTAACTGTAACAGGAGACACATGTACAGTACACTCCTGTTAGTCGTCCAATTATGTATTATCAACCATCAGAACTTTTAATTTCCCCTTTCTACATATAACGAAACATTTACATTCGTGAATTTAAAAAAAGTAACAATTCAAATTCTTCACGCACGATGTCGCGGGTAACAGCTAGTAGATATTAAATAGCAAGTATTAACTTGGGGAAACAAAATTCTGTAACTTTTTTAATTCTTCATGTTTTCTTCTCTCCGCCATTACCAACTTTGATTTCGCGTACCCGCAACTGGTCCTTCACGTACCCCCAGGGGTACGAGTATCACAGGTTGGGAACCTCTGTCTTAGGGCATTAAATTTTTAAAAGTTTTTATTCTTTGACGTTAAATCTGGATGGTGTTAGAAATCATTCCTAGCAAATTTATTAATTCTACTCTTTACTATAACATATCTTGGAAAATGTAAATAAGTTTCAGAAGATATTTATTCATTCTTTTATTAATATAAAGTATTAATCAGTATTTTGTGCGATGCATGATTTTGAAGTTTACTGGTTTCTTGAATTATAATATAATAATTTTTCTTATTTTGTTCTACATTTCATGTTTTTGAAAAATGTTATGTAATTATTTCTAATTCTTCTAATAATAGTGATATATGTATTTCTTGTATTATTTATCCAGATACGATATTTTTTTTTAAAAATAAAAATATATGATAACTTAAAATATGATGAAATATATAAATGATCATAAATTCTGACACAAGTCTGTTCCCATATGTGCATGCGCGTGCACGTTTACCACCCTCACAGACCTTCTGCTACGGGCAGCCACCTTTCCGGTGTTGGCATGTATGGACATAAAACCATCATTTCGATAGATTACACTAGAGTTGGGTTGATACCAGGTTTTGCTGTATAAGGTACAAGTTGATTCTGATACGCGCTTGTACCCTATACTTTTGTATATGATACAGCCGATAACCGATCCCTTCCTGTCGGTACGGAACTGGGTAGTCGGCAATCGGGTATTGATACCGAGATTTCTACTTTGGTGATGCTAGCATGTGTTGTGTGTGGTTTTTTTTAAACTACCTATACATATTATTTCTTATCATTTACCTGGAATAAAATTATTTATAACGCATTTTTTTTACATTTTCTTGCAATGTTTATTAAGTATATAAGATTGATGGGATTTTCTATGATTAAATAAATATATTTTGCTTTAAGCATTTCTTTATTCGAAAAAAATAAGTAACTCAAACAACAGAATTATTATTAGTAAAATAAATTGAACATAAAAATTAAATGCTGAACATGAATAGAATTTTCAGAATATAACGATTAAAAAAATATAATTAAACAGAAAATATTTATATTTTAAAATATAAATATACGATGACATACTTAAAAACAAAATGAAACTGTTGCTATCAGTCTTTTAAGTTTTAGAAAAGACATTACTTTTTAAAAATGCTTTAAGAAATAATGTACAAAATTAAAATTAGCAACAAAAGCTAAAGGTAACGAGCAATTTTGGAAGAGATGGAGATAATAGTTTTTAAAGCTAAACGTCTATTAATATATAAAGTTTAATAAGAACAATTTAAAACAAGAAAACATGAAATTTCTCTTTAATTAAGAAAGAGGGAAGTAGGTATATTAACAAAAGTATAACATTGAGAACATACAAGGTACAACAACAAAAGAGTTAAAGAGAGAGATAAAAATAATTCAATAATAATAATTTTAAAAAACTAATTTTTCTACTTTGTCAGAAGATAATCTTGTTTTTCGTCATTTAAGATCAGTACCACTATCGAAAAAATGAGTTGTCATGGAACGGATGTCACAATCATGCAAAAATATTTTCTGACTAGTTTTTTTTTAATACAGTAAATTGTACCTCTCTTCTCGCGACTATTTTAATTGTTCTTGAATAAGGAAATACCTACCCACTTCGGGGATCATTCTCGATCGAGATGTTCCTACACACGTGTATGATGCTGAAATCCTATCCTATCTTTTCTACAAAATTAATGCATTACATATCAATCCTACACATACCAATTCCAGCTCGGGAATCCCGCCTTCCGATACACTTAACTATTTGTTTCTCTCCTTTCCACCCCCAACCGTCATGACTTCAAAACCAAGGCCACAAGCACTTCATCATCATACCTCTACAGAAAACGGGTAGCTATCCCCAACTCGGAACTGTATCAATCTGATATTTTGTATCGTATGATACTTGTATCATGTTCATACTTCGTATCGCTGATCGAAACGGAAAGCGACGGAAGCGATTACTTATCTTTACCATTCGAGTCCGAGAACTGATACCGAGTACCTGATACTTTTGGTCTGTATCATTTAGGTGTATCTGATACTTTTGTGTACCTGATACAAAGTATCAAGTTCATACAGTATCTCCCAACCCTAGATTACACCAAACCGAGCAACGCATTTTGAAAGGGCATATCAGTTTCTGTCCGTAGCTTTTTATATATATTTCTGTCGTTAGTATTATAAATGATGGAGTGTTGAAAAACAATATAAATCTGTTTTACTACTAGATTTAATATAACTATTTACTATGGGAAATATGACAGAAAATAGAGGAAGGGGCACAAGAGAAACTAATTGGCCGTGTTAATTCATAAACCTACTCCATGCATTGCTTAGATTGAATAACAGCTACTTTTAAACGAAAATAATTTAAATTATATATTTTTTTCAGTTTTATAATTATATTTATTCGGCTGTCGAATTAAAATACAAAATAACGGAAATAAGAAATCAAGGAATTAAAAAAAAATCGAGCGTCGTTATTTTTCAAAATAATTGGTTCAACGTAAAGGAAAATAGTGACATTAATTGTAGAACCATTGTGGAAAGTGTGGTATTATTTGAATTATGTTATTAATTCATTAAAAAAATTTTAATCGCGTGATATTATATTTAATTCTACGTACATCTAATGCTTTCTTAAAAGTATGTATTTGTAATGATAATGTTAATAATAGAGTGCATTTATAATTTCGTAATAATATGATGAATGTGAGAAAAACGTTTGGAACATAGCTATCCGTCAACTCTCGCAATTTCTCAACAACATTGAGTTTAAGAAGGACATCAGAGTAACTTTTTGGCACTATGTACAAACAATCGTCACTTTTTTAATGCTTCCTGGTTTAAATAGGTTAATTTAATTTTTATTCAGTTTCTATCATTGTTTTGTCGTTTGCTGCTTTTCCTCGCAATTCAAATTCTCATTTTAATAATTCATATTTAAATCGCATTTGTGCAGCATATCCAAATTTAGTTCTTGCTCCACTATGCATCAAGAAACCAATCTTTGAAAGATATTTTAATCTATGATGATATAAGAAAAAAATTTCGATTTATGTAAGAGCATAATATTGAACTTTCAAACTTCTTGAACTTCTTTCTACTTTATTAAGAAATTTTCTAGTTAAAAAAGTACAGACTCAATTGCGGTACTGAAACTTTCTTGTCATTGACATTTCTTATTTATAAACTTATTGTAAGAGATAATAACTAAAATGTTTGATTGCAATTATTAAAGTCAACCAGAACCGGGGATACATATTTTACAATTAACTTTTTCACAGAAGGTAATGAAACTCCATTCCGTGATTTCCAAAATGAAGAATTCGGTTGATTATACAAGCGACTAAATATCTATTGTTATTTTCTTTTCAATTGGCGTTTATAATTCACATTGTTTATGGACACACTAACACTTAACATTATGTAGTTTGTCTAAGAGGAGCATAAAAATAAATATCGCGCATAAAATTCCTGATCAATAATTTGAGAAATTTAAATTCGGATTGGTGACAAAGAATAGATATTTGAAATAATCAAATTAGCTGGTTATATAAAATTAAGAGATTCATTTAATTTACTAAGGTATAATTGATTGTCATAAAATTAATAGAGGAATGTTTTTGCATTTGGGCAGCCATAGGTTCAGGAAAGGTCCTACATTCAATACACGTTTAAAGTTGATCAGTATTATAGTGGCATAGCGATGGGGTGGGAGGGAGGCAAGGGGGTATAGATATCTCGGTCTCCAGTCTTAGGGGGCGCCATGGAGTTAAAATTGTTGCGCGTTTGTCACTTTTAAATTCAAGTATGATGAGGGGACGAAAAAGTAATACCTTGCCCCGGGCGCCGTTCGCACTCGCTAAGCCACTGATGGTGACTGGGAGCGAAAAATTCATATTGTGGCCCGGGCACCACTTATTCTGGCTACGCCACCGTAGGATTAGAGAATTTTTTTTCTCATTAAAACTAGAAAATATACGTGGAATATTAAAATGAAATTCATCTATCAGTTTTATGATGAGGTCAACAAAATTTTAAAATATGAATTTTGTAATAAATATGTTCATTCTTTGCCCAAATAAAAATTTTCTGCCTTCAAAAACAATTATTTCTGTTTTAAGGTCAGCTTTTTTTGTTTTAAAAATATTATTTGACTCTGTTTTAATACCCAACTAACTCTGACCTTAATTCTTAACACAAACGGATTGTAGTAAAAACGAATGGGATATCTGTGTTCAGCACATTAAAGTCTTACATTAACAATCGCAACTCTGACACGAAGGATATGAAGAATTAACTGATATGGTCATTCACAGACGAACATTACGATGAAAAATTATAACGATATAAATCTAATATACCGCAGATAATTGAGAACTCTGAAAAAGGCCAAGTACCAATTTCTGTGAATGATGCTGTCATCAGAAATTCTCAGCTCGTCTTCTTATCTTATCAGCGCCGTAATGGCAGGATGGAGTAATCCGTTCCGTAAATGTGAACGGACACCTTTCATTGAAAGTTTTGGAAGAGATTGCGAGGATTCTAAGTGAATGAAAACTGAAACTTTTCCGGTTTTGCATCTAAACAGATTTTTCCCTTAATTTAATTTAGCAAAACTACTTGCTTGAACCAGAGTGAGGTGAACTTTTTTTCGTGTTGATAGATAAAAAAATAATAATAATTTAATTTAGCAAAAACTACTTGCTTGAACCAGAGTAAGATGACCTTTTTTTTCGTGTTGATATATATATATATATTTAAAGAGGACTAACCTTACACTTCACAGCGATTCATATTTGCATCGTTATCTTTTTTCCAATAATTTTTGCAAAATTTAATAATGGATCAATAAAATTATTTACTTGCTGCATTTTTAATTTGAAAAAAAAAAGAATGTTTTTGTAAAAAAATTTAACTAAGCATGGCTTCTAAATTTATTAATATTAATTTTAATTGATTTTTTAATTATTTTTCCTGCATTCCTTACAATCATTTCTGCAAATTTACAAGCTTTTTTTTTTTTTTTTGAAAAACCAAAACAATTGGTTAGCTTGGGTTTAAGGATTTGGCTTCTGAAATATTCATCCCATCTTTTACTAGATAAAGAACATGGTTGGCTTAATTTAACGAATAATGGCAGTTTAATATCTCAATTCCTTTGAATATTATTAATTTTCGTTACGTGTAGACTCATACTATTATTAGTCAATGGCAGTGTGTTTTGGAAGTGGACCTGTATAAGTACCGCGATTGTTTGGTGGATAGAGGGAACAGGGCCGTACCGAGGTGATCCTGCGCCCTTGGCGGACTGGCAAAGCTCCTCCCCCCCCCCTTACGTGACACATTCCCATTAATTTTTCATCCCCTCTATAAAACCCCTTCCCGGAAAAAAACTACATTCCTGCAAATATTTTTATTCACAAATGTAGCATATTTTATGATTTATTAAATAGATTTAATAAAAATTACGTATTCTTAAAAAATACTTTAATGAATTATATTCATGAAAAATACTGTACATAACAAAATAAATGTATCATCAAATAAATTACAAATAGCACATATTTTCTAAAAGACACAAATAAAATAAAATCTATGTCTTATTGTTTATTACAACTATTGAACATGGGCTTTTGTGTGATGCATAATAAAGAAGATAATTTATTTGCTTCGCAATATGTATAGTGTATAGTACATAAATTACTAATTAGAAATAAAAGAAATTAGAGCTGAAATTAAGAGTTGAGTATATATGAGCCGAATTCAAATTTTATTAATATCAAATTACTTTTTCTAGATCGGAGGTTCCCAACCTGTGGTACTCGTACCCCTGGGGTACGCAGGGGACAAGTTAAGGTTACTCAAAAGTCATTTTGGTAATCGCAGAAAACACAAAATATAAGAATATTATAGAATTTCGTTTCATCAGGTTCGTTTGAAAAATGAAAATCTTACGAGTTTGAAAGCCCATTTACGGAATAAGAAAAAGGAGAAAGTGGATTAATATCTAGTAATTGAGTAATTGTTAGTTTTCGTCATATATTAATATGAAATTATTACAATGCTATTGCCATCTGTTTTGACGTTGAACAATTACTGTTTCGAAAAATGGAATAAAATGTAAATAAAAAAATCATAAATTTTATTAAGTTTATAAGAGTCGTTTGATTCTTAAGCTAACCTAAGTCCTTGGCGTTATTAACAAAAACTTCTTTTCGCGAAGAGGTGGTTGGGGACAGGGTTGACAGTAAGGGGTACTCAAAAATAAAAAGAATAATCAAGAGGTACGCGAATGAGAAAAGGTTGGGAATCGCTGCTCTAAGATGATTAAAAATTCAAAATGGTAAATTCACTGTAACATTTGGTTGAAAAGCTATAAATAATTTGTAATGACTGTTAGTGAAAAATCAGGAATTATATTTTAATTGTAATTTTAATTTCCTTGCTTTGATTGAAGTCTAGTTTTGATGCCTTTTCGCATTCTGTTGACAAGATTGCTAAATTTGACAGTCTACTTTCACCCATACTCGGCCTTAAGTAGTGTTTAATCATTTTTAATTTGCTAAAACTGCCTTCACAAGATCAACACTCACAGGCATTGTCATAAATATCCGCAATGCTATTTCGATGTTGGGATCAGCATGTCTTAACCCATACTTTGAAATAACATTCAAAATATCCAGATGGGAAGCTGTGCTAATGTTTTTCAACAGCTCTTTTACCTGGAATTTGAAAGTAGATACTTCGTTTACTAATTCCAAAGTGTCAATATCTTTGCTATAGTTGGCACCAAACTCAGCTGCACACTTTTCGAAATAAGATACAGAGCTTTCATTTAAGGCCTTTCCTGACAGGAAACTGAAGTCAGAAGAAATGGTGTGATAAATATCGGATCTGCTTTTAATTTCACTTATTAATCTGTCATACACTTTGAAGCATTCCAACTTAAACGATTTCTCAGCGCAGATCAAGTGTGCCTCGTCTTCAGCCATCTCTCCAGCCATTTTCTTTACCTTTCTTAATCTTTTAACAGTGAAACTGCTTTTGATGGACATTGAATTGCAAACAGTTTTGGCTTTGGCTGCGTATTTATGAACTCCTTCATCATGCAGATGTTGAATGTTGTTCGCCAAAGCAGAGAGCAAACTCGATGCTACCTCAAGGGCTGCACTCTTTCCTTGCAGCGATTTGTTAGTGCATTCCAGTTTTACTAATACTTCAGACCACATCTCTAACAGGCACACGAATTTATAATCAATCTGTCTGAGAAGGATCATAGCACCAGATGCTGTATCTGTTGTCCAGTTGTTGGCTCTATCTGTCATATGCTGTAACACTTTGTGTACAGATGGTAGGTTCTTCTGAAGAACTGGCACGGCTTGACGCCTAGAGGACCATCTTATATCACAGTGTCTCTTAAGAGTCGTTTTAATACAATCAAGTAAAGCCTCCCCTCTTAAAGTAGACGTACTAAAAAAGTTGAAAAACTCTAACACTTTTCCAAAAAAACTAATAATCAGAACTGACATTTCTGCGGCATGCACTCCAACGAGATTTAGACTGTGTGCTGCACAGGATACAAATTTAGCAAGGTCATTTATTTTGAAGATATATGCTTAAACACCTTCATATTTTCCTGCCATTGTCGAAACCTTGGCCACGACAGTTCTGAATATCCAAGACGTCACTACTCAGCTTTTGCATTATTTCTTCCGATAAGTTTCTCCCCGTTTACTGATTACTTATGACGAAGTCAACGAAATTTTCCTCTACTGAACATTCCCCATCCTTAATATTAACATATCTGATGATTTGACTCATCTGTTCTGTTCAAGGAGATCATGAATTTGGTGTAGAATAGTTGCATTGGATTTTTTTATGCAATAAACTCTTAACACGAAATACTATAATGTTAATTTTATATTTTGCTTG